>WBMY01002937.1:1357060-1406371 GCA_013397315.1 Donacobius atricapilla
GGGCCGTACCGAGCTCCGGGGCGCTGCTCGTGTTCCTGCAGGACCCCGGGCCCGTACCGAGCTCTGTCTGGGGCGCTGCTCGTGTTCCTGCAGGACCCCGGGCCCGTACCGAGCCCTGGGGCGCTGCTCGTGTTTCTGCGGGACCCCGGGCAGGTGCCGGGCTGGCTTTGCTCGGGAAGGATGTTCTCCTCACTTGCAGAGTGCAAGTGAATCAATCACAACTTCACCAATGGTCTGGGCTGCCTTGAGTATGGGGGGACAACCCAGTCTTCCAGCTCAACACATTTCCTAAGACTGCTAACAGAGTAAGTGAAACACCTCAGCAGTCGCGTGCACCTTGGCCACCTTGGTAATAAAGTAAAAAATAAAAACGCCACTAAAGATACTATGTTTGTACCTTACTCAGCTATCAATTCAGAAGCACCTTGAACACTATTAAACAACGTGATAAGGTCTTTTGGCTTGGCTGATTCACACTGTTCAATTCCCTTTGCCAGCTCCATTCTTTTAACTCATCATTCTTCTCTGTCCATTTTTAAAACCATCCTGGCACTTCTGAATTTGAATTACTGGGAGTAGATGTAATCCAGAAAGTTTTAAATAAAAAATTGCTTTTTGTAAAAGCTCGAAAAGACAATGTATACATACTTTTCCTTTGATAATATATTGCATTTCTATGTCCTTTGCATAGATTTTTAAAATTTGAATGTATCTTTTCCTTAGGTTAAAAAAAAATCTGAGATTTAAGTACTTTTAATTTCTGCTATGTAAAATGTCAACTACCTCTAAAGAGAGATTAAAAAAAACCCCAATAACTCCTGTTGGGAGTTTTGGGGGTTTTAAATTTATACAATTTGCTTTGTATCCCTAACTGATGCAATTCTTCTTCAGTTCTAAGAGCAAAGTATGACAGAGATTATAATTGTGTTTGAGCGCTGTCAAACTATCACACAGGTGCTGTATGTGATGCAAAGTCAAATATAAACCCCACTTAGATGAGCAGTGAAAGTAGAGCAAATATGACACAGGCACCTTTGACTGTCCATACTGCCTTAGAGAAATAAAGTGATAGCTTCCCACCTAAAAATTTTCTTGCTGTTTTATCACCTAAAGAGCTGTATAAGAAAAATTTCAAGCCATTTTTGAAAAGTAGTTCTGGCAGTCTGAAATTCATCTGTCCCCTGCAGCCACAAATAACATTAAGGAAGTCACACAAGGGAGAGTGGCACTAACCACGACAGCTCTTTCAGAGGGTTTTCCCTATGTACATTGTCACTGGTTTTAACTGTAAATAAAACCCACATTATTTCAGACTGGGCATTTGCTCATCACATTCACTGAAAACATTCCAAATTTAATATCTAAAAATAAGAACTCAAACCATGTTCCTCTCAGCCCATCAAGTGTTCAGCTAGAATTAAAGCCAATTGTGTGCTACAGAACGGGAAAAGAACTTGTCAGCTGAGAATGCAAAAACCCTTAGTGACTTCTGCACAGGAACCGCTCTGCTTTAATGGAAAACCCTGTGTCACAAGAGACTAAGGAGATCCTGACTTTGCTGAGCTGCTTTAATCAAGTCCAAACCCTTGAACACCACTCTTCACACAACACCCTGGCTCATCCATCTCTCCTTCTGCAGCAGAGATTAAAAGCCAAAGACACAAAGACCCCTGACTTTACGAAATCCTGTACTGTGATTTTGTTTGCTAATTGTTTTACTCTGGAGTAAAACTCAGCTATTACTATTACCTCTGAACAGGGCTGATTTTCAGGTTAGATGTCTATCTATTCTGTAATTTCGAAAACCTGTGAAAATAAAATTTTGCCTATTTTAACTGTAGTTAGCTGCTTGAGAATGGAACTGCATTCCGAATTGAAAACTGGAAACCAAATTATGTTGTTCTGTTGTTGTGTGGGGGCACAGGCCCCACCTATTTTGAAATATGGACACTCCCTATAAATTTGTGAGGTAGCACAGTCTGTCTTACTATTTTTAACATTTCTTTGATATTTGAATCCTGCCTAGTGTCAGGATAGATCCCAAATGCCACTCTTAGCAAATCCAGCCCTCCTATCCACACCAGACCTCCCCTCCTCAAAAAAATCCCTAAAACCTCACCAAAAAATAAAAACACTAGGAAGAGAAGCCACATAACTTGCCTATAAAAACTCCCTTTACTCACATATTTAAATTACTGGAAGGTGTTGCACAGGTGAACTTTATCTTCTCATTATTCACACGTGCAGATGTTATATCCTGTGCACCATGTCACATCTTTTTTTACCTTGACTTACTTTTCTCTTTTTAGATTTTGGCCAAGGTAGTGCCAAAAATATGCATTTAAAATTCAAGTATATATAAAAATAATAATAAAATAACAGACCCATGTAAATGTCACACCACGACGGAATGGAAGAACTCAACTGGAATATAAATGAACTACTCAGGAGGAAGCTAGATGCATTATTTTGGTTGTCACAGAAATCATTGCTGGTTTTCTGGTTCAAAAAGTTATGTATCTTTCCTCTTGGACTCTTCAAATTCGCATTGCTATACGAGGCATAGTGCCTTACGTTACCCAGTATGGAAAGTAGAGACCGAATTGTAGATACCTTCTTTCCCCTTTTTTTCATTAAGTACTTTAAAGGTCTGTAGATGAAAGATGCAGCTAATTGTCAGGTCTGAGCATTACTGCATCTTAAAGGGGAGTTTCCTCCTTACTAGTTTTGTCTGTTCCCTGCTTTTTCCAGGCCTGTTTCTGTATCACGCAGCAGCAGTGCCGCAGGGAGGCAGCGAGGGCTGCGCGGAACCCCGGAGCTGCAGCCGAGCTCGCAGGCAGCGGCTGGAGGGACCCTCTGGAGCCCTGCCCGGGGCGCCTGGGGGCGAAGGGCGGCTGCAAGCGGGGCTGCCTGCCCCTGGAGCCCCCTGCAGCTCCGTGACACACCAGCCTCTCCCTGCTGCGCGGACACCAGCCTGCCACTAGCAAGCACGGCATACCTTGCATCTTTTGAGAAATCAGAGGGACCAGGTAAGAGATTTTTACCTGTAAGTCTTGCATTCAAGTCACACAGTGGGTTTACTTTGGCTGTCCTATGATTCTCTCAGCTTTTTCTCCCTGTATAAAGGAATGACCAAAAATAGAAGACAAAACTGGGCAACAAAATCACAACCCCTTAAAGCAAACTAAATAGTTTGGCTCCACAAAGTTTCTAAAACCAGTATAATTATTGACATCCTCTTTTTGGTGAAATTGTTAACCAGACTTCATAGAACTGCCGTGGCATTTGCAATAGTAATTATGCTAAAATAATAATGCACTCAAACACTTAAAAAATCTTGTTCATACAAGATTTTCTGTGGAAATTGTATTAAGCAAGATGGATGAATTTTGTTATTTCCCCATAACATTTAGTAACAAAGAATATTTTAAAAGCATTTCAACAAGGTCACAGATTTGCTTTATTAAAAAAAAAAAAAAACAACAAAATACCCCAAATATTCTTCCCAAGAATACCTAATGAAAGTTCTTAAATTTCTGTACCTCATTAAATGCTTACAAAGAGCAGGAATTTCATGAACTCTATAGCCACTGGATCTTTTTATATCTTATTTTGATTGTAAAGCAACCGATTATAAATGTTTTTGTCCCTGATTTAGGTACACTAAGTGCCTTTTAAAGTAATTTAGCTGAATTAAAGGGTGTATTCTCAATTCTTATAGCTCTACTCTTCAACTCTCTAATTAAATTTTCTAAAACATTTTTATTATGACGAATCCCAGGAATACACAAAATATTTCAGCAGCAGTCTCACCACAGCTGGACACAGTAACACTGATATACTCTCCTTACTGCAATTAAAAATTTCTGGTTTATTTAATGTGCATAAATCACATAAACCTTAGTTAAATATGCTTCTGTAAGTATTTGTAAGAACTTCAAGTAAATTCCATGCATTTGTCCATTCTACTAGAAGTAGCTTGTTACTGGGATCTTACTGGCCTGCTTTGGATTTCATGCGCATGCTCTTTTAAACACAATACAGCATCTGTCCTTATTACATGTGAGTAAATCTTGCAAACTTTCTCATACAGATGACCGGGAATTAAAGATAACGTCTTGTAAAGCATTTACCATGCATTTATTCATAGAATCATCCAGATTAGAAAAGACCTTTAAGATCAAGCGCAACTGTTAATCCAACACTGCCAAGTCTACCACTAAACCAAGTCCCTGAGTGGCACACCTACAGATCTGAAATGGGAATCCCCTTTTGGTGTCACAGCTTAGAGGAAACTCAGGTTAGTGGAATGGTTAGAGAAGGCAGAGAAAAGAAAGGATCAGTCTGCTATAATCATTACAGAACATGTACAAGTCTTTTTTTTTAATGTTCACAGAAAAAAAACTTCCTCCTGTACTTCCAACTTCATATTTATATTCCTCTGCATTCTAATCTCTGCAAATGAATGCAGTGACCACTCGTACTGGGCCTTAATAACATTTTACCTCAGATTAATCAATAAGAATTCCAAAATGGCTGGAAGGTTTGCACTGTAACTCCTGACAGAAGCTTCCATGGCAACAAAGGACAACAGGTCAGTTCTCTGCATAAGGACACAAAACACCTCAGGGCACTAAAAAGTGCTTGTACAAAACTTCCTTAAAAAATGTCCATAAGCACAGGGGGGTGACAAAAAAGTGCCCAGATTGCATTTAAAAAAAAAAAAAAAAAAGGAAAATTGAGAAAAGTAAACATTATTTTTTCCATATGCAACATATTTTAAATAGTTCTGACAAATTCTATAGCCTGTACTAGTACACAGCACAGGTAATGGAACACAAATCAGTAACAAGAAAAAAAATGAGTCACCTAACCCTAACAACACAGTACCAGCTACCTTTCAACACATCAGACTAATCATTACAAACTTTTTAAACACTGTCAAACTCCCAAGGCTTTTCTGCATGCTCTTACACTAAATGATGAACCAGCACTTCTCTGCCCAGCCACCAACTGAGAATGCAGCAATGCTGCAGGTGCTACATCCCCCAGGTGGATTTTGGTGGGTTCTGCCCCTGACATCAATTAGGTTTCTCTATACCCAAAGCAGTATGTAAACCCCATTCATGCAGGTAAATGCTAACATTTCAAACAGCCAGGCCTCACAGTAAAGACACAGCTGATCTCAGCTTTGTTGTAATTTATTTCTGAGTTATTCTCAAGCAATGTTACAAAACATTTTAATGTCTTGATAAGAAAATAAAATTTAAATAAAAATACATTCAACAATACATCATCATAATAACATTAAAACTTTTACAATCCTAACAGAACTAATTACTGAATAACATCACTTTTCTAGACTAATCAAAACGAAGGCAACTTTTATTATTAATCATCCTACTTGTACCTAATTAATTCTAGAACATCTACTGCACTTTAAAACATTATAAAATGAGAAATCAAATCTTAATGGTCACAAATATTCAATGGCCTTCTGTTTTTTTTTTTTCTCAATATTCCAGTACCAAAGCAAAACAAAAAAAGTGCATATTATAAAACCCCAACATTGCAAGAGTTTACTACTCATTTTTTCATAACTTTGACTTTGAAAACAACAGAAAATGGCTACAAGAAAGAGGGTTTGCCACAGGGTTAATTCGCATACAATAAAACCTAATCCCGACACTCAACCACATTCAACTTTGTTTAATGGCAGCTTTTGATTATTGGCAATTAATCTTTACCTTTACCTTGGCAAAACACATTTATTGGCATTGCTGTATTCTCCCTCAGTTTTAACTGTTGGCAAATAAAGTCCTATTGAACACATCAAATGTGTAAAAAAAGGAAAAGGCAAAACCAACTGAGGCAATTAAATGATTGTGATGTTGCAGATCCTAGTACTGAATCCCAGATATTCTAAAATATCTTGGTATTAAAGCAAAGTAATTTTAACAAGTTACATTCATTCCAGAGAAATTTTAATCCAGTCTTGCCACCTTGCTTCCATTATAGAAAGTCTTCTTACAACAGTATAATTAATGTATGGCAATTTCAACAGCTTACTGTTTCAAGCATTGTGGATTTCTATTCTAAGTTACATTTCTAATTAATTTGGCCAAATCGTGATTGGAAAAATAAAACCAAAACTAAAAAACACCCAGCAAAACAATGAAAGACTCCACAGAAAATGCTTTAAAAATAAAAGTACCACATACAGCTTTTATTAAAAATAATATTCCAACAAGTACCATTGTATTTAATACTGATGAAGCAAAGTTGCCACAGTAATAGCTTTGCTTCTTCCTGGTCACATACATGTACTTTTTCTCAGCAGAAAACCAACTTCTCAGATGAAGTGAGCAAAAATTAATCTTACTGAAGTCAGGAATGCCAGTTTAAAATTGTGTTAAGTGGCAAATACGAACTCATGTAACTAAAGATACAAAAATATTCACTGAAGACAAAACAATGTTGATCATTGAACTGATCATAACAAGAAGATACTACAAAGTATCTAAAAATAATCTGGGATAGTCCAGATATCTAAAGTGCTTTAAGTGATTATAATAGAGATTATTAGATTTGTAGTCAAAAGTTGAGCTGGACGTAGTTATTACTTTTTATAAAAACAAGAAATTAAATCATACATGGGATGATGTTAATTGATCAGTACTTAACCACAATCTGTTCACACTTAAATTTTTCTATTTGTAGGCAAACCTACTTAACAAGAATGTGACTACCCTGCATTTCTTTTTAGATCAAGAAAAAATATGTACCTTTAAAAATGCTAAAGAAAATAGATAGTGGTCTAATGTCACTCCATATATTATCCACTCCAAATGTAAACAAGAGGTACAACGTAAATTCCCTGATTTCTTCTTTAGTACTTAATAACACAACTAACACTGGTATCTGCTGTCCAGATTATTTGCAGCATACTGCATGGTTCTATAGAACTTCAACTGTAGATAAATCAAGTCCTGACAACACCTAATATAAGGAAAAAACAAGTCAAATGTATCGAGTGTGAAGCTTGAGATCTTTTCCACATCGTAAGATCTTGGGATTTCTATTTGGAGATCCGTATCAGCAGGGCAGGCACTCGTGGTAAACTCATGAAAGTTTGCAGTGTATGTACTGAGATGTAATCCAACCAACAAATGCAGTGTGGATTTTCTTCCATGAAAAAGCTTATTTGTTTGGAAAGTTCTTTCCAATAAGACAACAATGGCAAAACAACATTTAGATTTATTCACATCTGTTACTTCAAGAACCTGGAACTTCAAGTTCTTCAGCAAAATGAGAATAAACCTTAAAGACCAGATTTCCAAGAAGGTATTTTTCTGTTAAATATTAAATAGATTGTCAACACAACTAGCATTTATGTTCATTCTTAAATACTTTGCAAAAATGCATATAATGAACTAAAAAAAGAAAACAAAAAACCAAAACACTCTAGACGATTTCCAGTTTCTTTTTTCATCCAAATGGGCCAGTTCGTTTAGGTTAGGAAACTTTTCCAACAATCGGATTTTCTCTGCAAAAAACCAAAATGTTATATGTAAATACTTTTAAGATTAACACTTGCTTCCTAGCTCTCATCACGCAATTTCAATTTATCATGCAAAAAAACCCATTTCTACCACGAACTGTGAAATGTAGTGATTTGCAAAAATCTCATTTACTTTCACATGGGACTTCTAAATCACAGTCAGTTTTTCTGAACAACGTGGGTCAAGCACTAACCTAGGCAAACCAAATCAGGGTTTGAGCTTTTCTTTTTTTTTCCTGGTGAATCAATCCTTATTGATGCAAAGAAGAAATCTAAAAACTTGCTAGTGGTGTTCCAGAGGCATAAGCCAGTACTGAAGAGAATTAAAGAATGTGCTCCAAAGAACAGAAGTTTTTACCTTCACAAGAAATAGCATTTATCATCGAGTACAGCAAGTGAAATACAAACAGTAAATATACTACCTGAAAGATATGTTTCTGCAGCAAAATTGTTACAGTTTCATATACCTTGATACTTCAATTATTTGATCAAAATTTTGAAAAAAAAAAAAAAAAAATAGAAGGTAGGCATACTGTTATGGATAAATTTTGTGTGCACTTCAAATGTTAAGCTGCAAGGGACCAAAAGAGTCTCTGCACCCACTTACAGGAATCTCAACAGGGACGGATGAATCCACACCAGAAGAATTTGGATCTTCAACAGCTGGTAGAAAGCTGCACTAGTACAAATGTGTACCTTATCCTCTCCATGTCTGCATAGTCCAACTCTGCCGTCATTATCTCTACCCCTCTCTAGTCTAGCCTCATCCCATGATTTATTTTTTTCAAAACACACATTTATCAATGTTAATGTCACATAAGATACTTACTCACTGCCATATTTGGCACTAGATGATCTCTTCTTCTGGTATTTGTCATGTGATTCACTCAGCTTTTCAAGAGTATCTATTATCTGCTGAAGTGTATGAAAAGTGGCTACAGAATCTTCAATGGTGAAGTTAGAATAATCATCTGGTTCTTTCCGAGGACCTTGATAGACTGCTATACTTCCACAAGCCTCTACAGAAACAACCACAGTCATCCCATTTAGAATTTCAACAATTAAAAAACAAATCCAACTCCTACGCAAATGGTAACCCCAAAATTCTGAAATGTAAAGTTACTCTGGCTTATACACAAAATGGATTAAGATAAAAGCAGGAGGCAGAATCAACTACATGTATTTACAATTCCATAGCTTATTCTCTGCTAGCTGTAGTCAGCATCTTGAGCATCCAGCTCTGTCTTCACAGTAAGAGAAGTTCAGTGCTTTCTTGCAGCAAAACCATGTCTAATAGGATTCATCACACAGTCAGGAAAGGGACAGCAAAAGCAGAAAAGTAATCACCTACCGTTGCAGTCTCTCTGTTTAAACTGTTAAAAATATTATATATATGGAAATTCAATTAGAACAATGCCTGATATTTATTGTAAAGAAATGCCTGAAGAACATCAGACACAAGGGCACTGAGAGGATAAAAATTCCATCTCTTTCTCTACTTTCTATTATTTTCAGGTAAATCATTAAATTCAGTTAATTGTTCAAAATTATGTTCTTGGCCGAGAGAATTAAAACTGAGTATCAGTGTACTTATTCTTAATTATTATTTGAGTACCTTCCAACTTTTGTAGTTTAGACTTGTTGATAGTGAAAAGTGAGTAAATTCTTTCCGTCTCTCTGTCTCCATCAATCTCAATTTGAGTATCAGCAGGAACATCTCTAAAAGGTGAACAAAGAGACAGGTAATCAATATCAGTAATTCTTGAAAGCAAGTTAAAACTGATTCTTTTTCAATATATACAGCTTTTTAATATGTTTATCAGTCACAGACAGCTTCACAAAACTTAGTATGTAGTTTACATAACCTACTGAGTTAAGGATAAATTTCTTTTTAAAAGAAATCACAACATTTGTTTGTTTTCAGGAATCGGCAGCTTCTAAAAAGGCATTAAAGCATTTTAAAATGTTACTAATTTTTCTGACATACCTACAAAACCCAAATGATTTGTCAGAATCTACATCCAAGATTATTTAGCTGACATTTTTAAGGCACTCCTTTAAAATATGTGAAGTTCATATAAAAAAGTGGTTGTATAAAACAAGACATTAAGTCATTAAGGAGAGAAGACTACCAGGCTGAAGTTTCTGCAGCAAGTGTTGCAATTATTTCATAGAAATGATCTAGGCGTGTCATATTTCTGCATTCAACCTGGCATCTGAATTAAATCTATTATTCTGCATGAAAAGATCTCAGCCACTGGATAGTTGTGAGCTGGTCACCTCCACAGGGTGGCACTCAAAGTAACAGAGAAGCCCAGCGCTCGGTGCCCTCTCGCTGGCACGTTTTTGTGGCATCACTGGCTGAAGGAGCAAGGGACAGCGCTGCTCCCCGCGCTCGAGGCGCCGCGCTCCCGCGCCCGGCCCGCTCCCTTACGCGGTGCAGCGCGCGCAGCCCGCCGTGCCCTCCGCGGTGGCCTTGCAGCACAGCCAGCTCCCGTTCAGGAAAGCAGAGGGGTGGTAAAAGCTCAGCCTCTTCTGGTTGCACCTCGTTACCCGGCAGAGAGCCTCTATCCACTCGCTGGCCTCGACACAGTTATTTGCTTGGATATAGAGAGGCTTTTCTCCATGAAGTACTTGAAACATCTGTAGAAGAAACTCATTATTCTGCTGAGTAAAAAAATCCAGTTACTGAGCAACTTCAAATATATCAAAACAAATTTCAGTGCTCAGGCAATTCCACAAACTCACATTAAGACAGAAAGTGAGACAAGGGGGAACAGCACTTTTCACCTCTTTCAACTACACAGAGGAGAAAAACCCCACGAGAACAGCTCCCTGCGTTCTGTCTCCACCGCTTCCTCATCTAAGAAAGAACCCTTATAAATTAGAACAGGATGCATCTTCTGTCCTCTTCACCCACATATCTTTAAGTGTGACCCCGGATTTCACGAAGCACGACCTTCATGCTTCACATCCTGACAGCAACAGAAGATTCCCAGAAGTCTCTCCTTTAGCCACACTGGCCTTAGTGACAGCTGTTCTTTCATCACTGCCTCAGATGTTTGGACTGACGTAAGAACAGAAATAGCCAACGTGTTCCAGGGCCACAACGAGGCCGGGAGCACAGACAACTGCCCCAGCTAATGAAGGGATTGTAGGAAGTTCTCACCAAAAGGAATAAATACAAGTTTGGTAATACTATGTTTCTAGTAGTACATATAGTACATTCTAGTATAATTTCAAGTTCTTTGTAATAAGGTCATGTAGTTTTAACCTTCATTCCCGAAATCTGGCAAGGGGGGGCAAAGTCAGAATCAGTCAGAAAACTTGGTGCAGACAGCCAAACTTCCAGGTTAATTTCCACGTTCAGAATACCTGGAGATATGCCATACCGCTTGTTATTCCTGAGCCATAAAAGACCTTTTGCTGAAGTGTGTAGTAATGGGGTTTCATTAACTCTGTAAGCTAATTACAATCTTTTATTTCAAGAACGTATCAAGAATTACATATAAACTATCTTTTGACCCACATTTTTCTTGTTGAAGGAGTTCTCATCAAGTTTCTCCACTGCAAGGATGTTTTTGATTGGAATAGTGAAAATTGGTTCTTTATCTGTAAAAAATTGTAAACAGAGGAGTGAAGTAATCTTTAAGAACTGTTTTATAATCTCAGGGCACTGACATTGCAGTTCATGCTCTAAAAATATGCATTTTTATTATTGAAAAAATAGGCATGAATCAGACAGAAGACTCTATTAATAAAGGCAAAAGTAACTAAAATACATCATAGGCATTTCAGGAAAAGAAAAAAATACACACTTTTAAAAGCACAAAAAAGCTACAAACACTTAGACAACATTGAAAAATAAATGTAAAAAACCATTATTTACCTTGCTGTTTGTGGTATGTGAATTCTCTACTTGTTAGACAGAACCATCGCTTCTTGAAGTTCTTTTTACCAATTCGAGTCCTTCCCTGAGCTCTTTTGTACATTTCTCTGTAAAGGTAAAATCAAATGAAATGCAACCACTAGTCTTCAAAACCATTTATTGAGATACAACATTGTTCATCATGCACCCATGTAAAAATTCATTGTACATGAAGAAAACCCCTACTGCTTGTTCACAACAGGCCCTTAAGATTAGCTCCCATTATCGTGTACAGGGTTCCAAAAACAGGAAAGGAGCTTGAAAACACACAATCCAGACCAGTGCTTGTAACAGCGTATTTGGACGGGATATGTAACTTATTCAGATCAAGAATTCCAAACTTTCGCAGAAGGGAGTAAGGTGTATCTAATTATAAAATTCTCTTTCCTGCCACTTTCTCCATGTGATTGTACTTGGCCTTATCTGCATCAGAAACTGAAAATCAATGAAATGACACTGGACATGGCTCAATAGCAAGGGCAGACAAAGTGCATTGAGTACACTTTAAGTGTACTCAAGGCTAATGCTTCTGTTTTGAACAACAGCCATCAATTTATTACTATAACCAAGTGTTAATCCACTACAATTTTCTCCTTCATATCTATTCAGTATCTTAGAAAGAGACAAGCTGCTTCATTGTTTCAAATTTGGATGCCTGTTTCACAGAAGAATATTTTCTTCTTATAAACCTGCTTCTCAAATAAATTGAAATAACTTTTCCCCATGAAATTTGTTCAAATCATCACCTATTCTTGATGAACATCAAGCAAAAGACAGCTCATTTCTTAGGAAGAGTGACTTTCACTTCAATCTATATAACAGCATTCTACCACTAAATGTTAAATATTTCAATTACAGGGTAGTTTTCTATCTAACTTTAAAGGCAGAACCTTTAGCTAGCCAGGCTTATACACCAGGTAGAATAATTCTAAGTTAATAATGTTGTTTAAAAATACACTTTCACAATCCTCAAAAACCATCACAGAGCACACTGAACTGTGACAGTAATGCAGTCTTCAAAAGGTTTTCAGTTGCATTTAATTATTTAAAACGTTTAAAAGATGAGTTATGAAAGTTTGCAGCTGTTCTTTTAAACTCATTCTACACACTAAGAACTGTCCAAATTAAAAATATAACGATTTCTACAGTATATCAGACCTTTTAATAAGCATTAATCCAAATCTGGCATTAATGAAAAAAGACTGACTTCAATTCTGTTATGGACAAGATAAATTCAAGATGTATTCACCCTTCTTTTAGATGTACTGGCTCGCTCACACCGCTGGGCTCTTTACTCTCAGTAGAGGAAACATCATCCAGGAACTTAAGGGAAAAAACCAAAGGGGATATAAATATACAATATTCAGAAACACAAAAACCCCAAAAGCTATTTTGAAAATATAAATGTACAATTTCTCCTTGAATAGAACACTTATTTTATGCAACAGGTGAAAACATATGGCAGGGCCTTGGAACAATGTAAAAAGGGATGCCAGGAAAGTCACACAAGCTTTCTTTAATGAGTTCCCAAACAACAGAGCTAGTAACATTTCTTTCAAAAAATGTACACTTTACTTTTTAAAACTAAATTAGCTTAGTTCACTGTGTGTAACTGGTGTATTTGACTGTATTTGAGTGTTTTTTGGTTTGGGTTTTTTTATGTCTGAAACAGACCACAACTTCTCTTCTTCTCTCTAGTAGAAAACTGAACACTAAGACAACCTTTTAATAATGAAGATTGATCAGATACACCAACAATAAAAAAATACAATTGAAAGGTACCTTTTTAACAGATTCAGTAAATTTTTCTTCTTGAAATGTTTTGAAAAACTCACACATAAATGTCTCCTTGAAACTTGACTGAAAGGAAAAGTATACTGACATAAATAAACTTTCATATGAACTTTCAATAAACAGAATGTTTGAAATGAGAGAGAATTTTAATAGTCTTACAAGTTTGCTTTTGGTCAAACTTCCCCAGCTCCCCAGAGTCTGGATGGCTTTTGATATAAGAGTTAATGTCCTAGAAGTCTGTGCATCCTAAAACAACAAAACAAAATTCAGAAGTCACTTTTTTTCAGCATTCCAGGTAAAACTGATTAAAAAATTAAAATGTCAAAAAAGTTATTATATTACACAATGTAGTAAATGTGGGACATCTTCATTCCTTTTCTTTGCCCCAAAAGAAAAAAAAATCATATGAAATATGACATAGTTTATTAGCTACTGCATAATGTTTAATATTTAAGTCACTACCACTAGAATTTAGTATTAGTACTGGGGATATAATTTTACCTATAGAACATCTGAAACCCTCAAATCCTGTAATCATTACTACACATCTAACAGACTTCTGAACAATAAACACAATGAACTACTGGCTGGACAAATGGTACAAGTTTTCATAATAAAAAGTGAAAATTAAAACTTTGTCTTTAATGCTTTTACTTGATTTGTTTGCTACCTCACTGAATGCATTTTAATACAGAATTCTAAACACAGCCTCCAAAAGTGGCCTTGCTGTTCCCTTTTAGATGTTTAACCCCCAATCGTTAAAATGCTGTAATTTCTTTTTACTCAAAAAAATGGATAATGTCAAAGAAATGGATTTGAGCCTTTTTCTTTTGAAGGCACAACACACCTAAGTAGATAAGGTCTTAATGATAACCTCTAGAGCAGCAGATTTCATACATTTTCTGTATTTAATGTGAAAAATAATGCAGTTTTTTAAATCTTGATATTCCTGTCTGAATTTTTTTTGTAATGTGCATCCACTTGACAAATGAAAATGGAAAATTTGTCAAGCCACTGCAACTAGTGGAGTCCAGGATAAATACACCAACCAATTACTGGATAATGTTACAACGTTGCTTACAACCCAAATGGCAATAAATGTCTGGATGTTTCACTTCCTTGGTGGAAAGAACTGAGGCAGTTTAGGGCTACACCTTAAAGGCCCCTCAGTCACGTTGCTATTTCGCCCAAGAAGCACATTCCCAAAAAAAGCACAGCATCTTTAATATCGAAAGCTCTTCCACATCATTTGAGAACACCCCATAAAGCCTGAAGTATCTGATGCTTAAAGAACGGCAAATATCTTACTTCCTTTGGAAACTGAACCTAGAGACATTTACTCATCTTATTTCCCAGTTACTGAAAGTAACTTATGCCTTCCCACACCAACAGATCTGACGGCATGAATAAATCAGAACAAAGCTTCACAAGACTTACTGGATGGTGAGGTCGTAAATGAAAAGTATGAGGTGAGACTACGGCTACAGCAAAGAAACGAAGAAACACAAAGCTGCTCACTGCAGAATACTGTACATGAGGGTCATCTGCAGAGAAAAACCATGAAATGTAACATGCACTGAACTTAACAGGAAATCATGAAGACAGTTGACATAAAAATCTTTAAGAAGATAACATCAGAGGAGACATATTTTAAAATAGAACAGAAAAATCAATGAAGTGCATGAAATGAGAAAGATGGTCATGGTAAGAAATGCTCTCCTTATAGTGGAATGTTTATTGCTTATTTATTTGAAAAGAAGTTCTATTCCCATAAACCTGGCTCATCAGCTCCCCTGGGAGGAACCATGAGATGACTGCAAGCATTTACATACACAGCTGATTAGGTCAGGCTGGATGCTGCACCCAGAGATAAAACATTGCAGCAGCTGCCTCTAAACTCTGGGGCTATTCGATTTATTCCCCTGGAAAGCTACTCACTGGTAACTGAAATACATTAATGCTGCGTGACAAATACAGGCAACACATAGGAACAAGTATAATTGCAATTCTGAGTTGCACCATAAACCAATGCTGTTATGTAATTTTAATGATGCAAATGAGAATTTTCTCTTTAAATATTTTGGGTATATTTACTTTTATACTGGGAAATACAGTGAGATCACATTCTTACTCTAATGACCACTTCAATTTGATCTGCTAAGTCAGCTTTTATGAAAGGACTGTCTCAAGTAGAGCAATTTATGGCTCAGTTTCAGTGATAAACATGCATCAGAAAAATGTTCCACATTCTGAGGAGCATATTCTTCACCTGTAGCTTATTACATGACATTTCAGATTTTAATACTCATACTGAAGTATTTCAGACCCACTACATTACTCTTATATTAAAACCATTCCGAAAGAATAAAGCTATTCTAATACTGGCCATATTTACAAACCCATTAAATAATTTTTATTATCCACCCTCCTCAAAACTACCCATAGCTAGTTTAGCTAGAGAATTATTAAAGCTAACTGCACAGAAGTTACCAATGTGATGGTCATCCTTAACAGAGTGACAGCTCATGTAAAGATGCAAATGCCAAATTGATTTTCAAGGTCACATCTTGCTTCTTTGGAAGCAATAAACAGAACAGCTCTTACATATCTTAAGTATCTTTCAAATAAATCACTTCCTGTATTGCTTATACATTTCTTCTATTATCTTGTACTTTTTCTGATGACTTCTCATTTGCAGTTTCTGACTTGCTATGTTTTTGTATCAGAAAACAAAAAATGCCTCCTGGTTGATCACAGAGTTTCACTGTAACTTACAGCCTGACAGAAAATCAAATTCCTGACTGTCAAAGTTCAAGGCACAGCTTTGGACAAGACAAGAATTTTAACATTCCCCATAAGGTAACTGCAGAAGTTTTCCATCTGAACACCACTTTCAGAAGTTTTTGGAGAACACTTACTTGGAAATCTTTTGGCAGCCAGATGCCTCAAAGAATAAAAAACATCACACATTAGGGTAGGACAACTTATACTTGACCGCACTATTTCACGGAACACTTTGTCCACGTAATAGCGGAGGTTTTCCTGCAATTATGAAAAAAGGTATTCTTTCAGACCACGAACAATCATGTTTCTCCATTTTTAATCCCTTCAGCAGAAACATAGTACTGTCTGACTATTCAATACTGAATTGTAGTACAGTGCATGTTTCAAAAGCCTCATAATGTTTCTGTGGCATTACTACTGTTAAAAGGTAGTTTAATGGTATTTACCTAAAGAATATAAGCACTGTCTAGCAATATAAGCAACTTATCAATACCTGGTTTTGTAATTTGACAAGGAAGGAGCGTTTCCCGCGTATATCAAATGAATGTTAACTTTATTGCAGCACCTACTGCCTTAAATATCAGCATAGTCTGGTAAGAGGGAAGCAGCCAGCAAAAACTTCAATGAAAAATGCTAGAGCAATTCTAATTAGGTACATCATAATCTAGATGCTGAGTACAGGACATCAGGAATCAAAACATCCAAAAAACTGATAAGAATGACTGTCATCTTTAGCTTCTCCTCTCTGTCCCATTTTCCACTGGACTTTTCCATGGCTGTGTTCATAGAGAGGGGTAAGAAAATACAGCTTTTTCTTTGTTTACTCAGAAAACAGAGTTACATTGCTACTAGGAGTTACTCATTTTCCATTACAAAGAAAAGCTTTTCTTTCAGATTTTGGCACCAGTTGGGAAACTCACCATATTAATTTCCACATTATCCCCTTCTTTTAATTTGATGGGATCTATTTCACACGGTTTAGGAGATTCACATATCTGAAACAAACAAACAAAACTATAGGAGTTCAGCTTTTCAGATAGAAAGTATGGAAATGCACCCATTTAAAACCAGATTCTTAGATCTAGGAACAAAATTCTAAATAGGTCCTAGCCATCCAAAACAACAGGCAATGATCATCCTCACTTTTGTTTGTGCCTTGTCAAATGGATTGATTACATAAAGCATCACATGGGTAAATTCTGCAATGTGCTGGAGGCTGGAATGACTTTCATTGACTGTTTATTTTGAAGCATCTGGAATGTAAAGAGTAAAACACAGCTCCTCCCACTAAACTTAACCAATTACTGCTCAGTTAATTCTTCCTCTAGGCATCAAATCACTCTACCTGAGTGATTCCTACCACAGAGCTGAAACAAGAATGCCTATCCAACAGACAGGGATACCACTGGGGGCTGAGTGACCCTGAAGAAGTTTCAGTAGGATAACCTACCTCATCAATAACAGGTTTTAAAGTAACCTTTAGGTAGTGCTTCCCCACTATTTTCATCATTTCATCTACACACCGAGTTGCTAATGAGTTGCCTCTGAAAATTGTGTTTGCCTCTCTGTAAGAAAATAAATTATTTTATTTGAACAGCAGAAAAAACAACAAGTTCAGTTACAAAATTCAATTTATAGTCTAACTTGCTATTAAATAATTATTTTTAAAAATATCCATCATATATTTTAACCAGGAATTCCAGAACGTATACATCAAGCTTGCAACAGCACTCAGTAACAAAAAGTATTAACAAGAGTATTATTACAGCAATTACCAAACCCAGGAACATAAATAAAACCATAAGAAAAAGCCTAAGAAATTTTATACAATTCAAGTTATAGTACAGTATGGAACATGAGAAAGAGCAACAGGAGAAAATTCCAGAATAATGACAATTGTACCTCAGCAATATACAATTCCTCCTCCAGTAGTCATAGTGAAAAAAAATCTGGAACTACAGCACATTGCTACACTACACCAATAAACCCAGACACTTAAACCAAAACATATTTCATCCAAGGTTACACTTGTATTCATTATAGCTGTTGAAGAAAACTGACAGCCAGCTGTGCAAAGTGTATCTTTCTAATCTGAGAGATTTAGTTTAAGCTCCCTTCATTACAGTTCAATTACAATGGACTGTGTGTACTAAAATGCAGTTTGGAAAATGATTTTCTATGAGTCAGCTCTTTCTACAGAGTTAAGCTGCCTAGCATTATTTAAATCAAGACTAAGTGCTTTGAAATGAACTGTCCTGTGGTGTTAAAATCCCTCCCACACCTCCACTGGACATGACCTGGCACTGCAGTGGGTGCTACTCACATCTGCTTTATCTCTCTCCTAACCACAGAGCTGCAAATTCACAGACCATATGCTGCTGCTTGGAAAAACTCCCATGCTTCCTACTTGCAAGTCATGCAGGCCACATTCTTACTACATGGCATTTTTGCAGAAAAAGAGTAGCCCTCATGTAAGCCACGTGTTAAAGGAAACAGGGTAAGACCTTCAGCAATTTAAAGACGCTCATCTATTAAGTTCCATCTAAGTTTTTAAGTTCCGATCCAATGCGCAGTAAAATTTGAAGAGTGGCCAAATAAAGACATTTAAAATAAAAACTATGTACTCTAAGCCAAAGTTTTACCACATTGCCCAGCACCCTTAACTCTGACTCCCAGCCTCAAAGTGATTTTAAAAACTAGCATTAAAAGACAGAGATATTTAGTCAGTTTGACGTGACAGAAAGAAACCAAAGGGCTTACTTAACGGTGTTGTATCATGAAGCCCTGTGAAACTCTAAGATTAATTTCAGAAAGTATGACATCAATAAACATGAAATACATACTGGGTGTCCTTCAGATCTAGTTCTGCCACTGCTGCAACAAAGGGAACCAGCTTATGGTGGTGCAGCAAGAGCCGTACCAGGGGCAGCACAGAATCGTACTTGTCTCGACACACTTCACTCAGAATGTAGGCAGCAGATGCAGAAATAGGCTGTGAGAAAGCAGAACACAAAATCTGAGTAAACGGGTTAAACGCTCTTTGTGTATTTGAAAAAGTACAGATCAAATCTAATGAGACTTATACACATAGTTTGTTAACAGGAAGTTTCAATATCTGCTGTGTAACATGGCAATTAAAAGCTTCCATTCCAGAGATACTTAATTGAAAATTAGTATTATCTACTCTATACATACATTTAAGAATGGAATTCAGTAACTACTCATCCTACTCACTCTCCCGAAAGGGTTAAACTATGGCTTTGTCACAAACCCAAGTTAGAGGCAGAAAGCAATTGTTTTACTATAATGTCATGTATCTTTATAGGACTTTTAAAACTATAAGCAGAGGACATTAAAATCAAGTTTTTACCCTTCTAAAGTATTGCTGCCACTGTACAGTTGGGAATTTCAATACAAAAACTAAATTATTTCAGTAGAAAAGACAGCAGCTGACTGCTGCTACCTATATACTCAGCTATTCCTGAATTTCAGCAAAGCAGTATTTGACTATGGGCCAGCAAAATCTTTAGTCACATCTGCTTCCTCTATCTTTCTTCTCCTCTGGCAGTACTTCACTAACACTGAATTGATGGAAAGCTGTAAAAGACCTAAGAATATAAAGACTGGTTACTACGATTTGATTCCCATCCCAATGTTATGTAAACCCTCTATCACACTTCCCTCTTTGTCACCATGTCCTGGTGAGAAATCCAGTCACGCTGATTAACATCCTGAGGAAGGCAGAAGCAATTCAGAAGTAGAATTTGAAATACATTCTGAAGTAGATCCTTTTTGTTAATTATCTGCCCTTCAGTGCCAATAATGAATCAGTGTCCCTGGAAAACCTCTAAATCCAAGAAGCCAATAGAGGCCAGTGGAAAAATACAACGTTGAAAAGAGTGAACAATGAGAAGAAAGTATTTTATCTCCTCCAGGCACATAGCACAGGTTATTTCCCTGCCTCCACTGGTTCTTCTGGACTAAGAAGAAAATCCTGGTACTCTGGAGCAGAAGAAAAAGCTCTAGATGCTGTTCATCTGGGTGTGACAGAAGTAATTACCACAAAGAAACAAAACCAATTATCAGATATGAGCAATTCATCTTCTCTCACAACTGCATAATCCATTTTCAGTTTTCACTTTAATGGAATTTTCAACAAAAGCTGAAAAAACCTGAACATCTGAAGATTTTAGCAGCAAGTTCCTTAGAGAAGTGTAGTACTCAGATGGAAGCACACAGTCTTCAGTGTAACAGATATTTAATCTAAGTGATCCCAAAACATCAGTTTTAGAAGACTTGTTTCCATTTTCTCTTGGCTGAAGTAAGTACCTGTAAGCAACAATACAATTATAAAATATTAGATACCTATTTCATTCAACTAAATCCATAATAAAGCTAAGTACCACATTTTGCTATTTCAGTAAACATACATTATATCTGAAAACTAGCAAAAAATTCACAAAAAAATCCCCTTGAGACACAAGAGTAAAAAAATGAGCAGCATTTAATTTACATTTAACACATAATGGAACTGATATTTATTTTCTCACATCTTTGCAAACATTAAAATATGATACACTTTTTGTAGGTTAACAGGTTACGGCAGGAATAGTTTGAGATTACACTGGGTCATCTCATTTCACATCTAGATTGTATTTAAGGTGTTGGACACCTCAGGTGAAACAGGCAGTGTGAAGAATTTAAATGGTCCTGTCTGAGACCAGAAGAAACACATAATATTAACAGGCTCCACTTGAGAAACAAGATATAGAGAAAAGGCAGATTTTTTCCTACTCTTAATATGAAGTACACTGAACAATTCATTTGCTGCAGTTTCACTGCATTCCAATAGGAGGTGCAGCCCTACAAAAATGATGACAGCTTTTAAGTGGTGTCATAGTAGTTTCAACACTCGCCCCAAAAAACTGAAACCCCATCTCCAAATATTCTTTAACAATGATGTATATATTTGGACTTCTACGACCAGGAGAACAGATTTCTTTTTTTCATAATCAGATGCAGTGCCCACGAAGGCATGCTAACATAAAATAAAACTGATTTACCAGGAGACCCTCTCCTTAACAGCATGACTCTTAGGTTTACTTTCCAAATATTTAGTAGTAGAGACAATTTCTCTGCTGTACTTCAGCTGCATTCGAAACCACATTATGCAAATTCGCCATAGTATAAAAGATTTTTTATTTTTAATCATTTAACTGTTTTTGATAAGCAGATCATACTTTGCTATGAGGATGCTCAATGCAAGGTGTGCCTACAAAGCATATCAGCAGACACACTCAAGAGAACTAGATATGAGTGAGGTCAATTCAAAAAGCTACACAAACACATCTCACTGGCAATCAGCCCATGCTGATACAATCTTTCCCTCAGCAGGTTGATAACAGAGGCCTGTTTTTATGTTAATACGGTCATACAGCTGTTGATCAGACACTGGCAGAATGAGCCCGTGTCTGCACTGTGCAAAAACCAGAAACTCCAAGACAAACACCTACAGGATCACATTCAAACACCAAGAGTCTGAGTTCAACATCCAAGACTCTGGGAGCCTGAGGTGGGTACATGGAACAGAGCAATAATGGTTCCTGGCCAAGACCTGCGTTACATTTAGTTCCTATTTACACACTTCCTTCCCATGCGTTTTCTGTGTGGATAGGAAAGTGCTTCCTCCGTGGTTTTTTCCTGTACTGAAAGGTTCGCTAAATGCAGAGTATTTTACACATTTGGAGGCACTCAAATCCCTTGCACTCATCCCTTCTCCTGCTAAGCATTTGGGACAGTAAAGGAGCTTAGAGATGGGCTCCTGCTCCCAAAAACATCAGAAGAGAGGGTGCTGAGATGTCTCATGCAGATGGTGTTTCTGCCCTGAAATCCTTTCATACCTCACCCTTCCAGCTCCTATGCCTGCTCCCCTGACATGATGTTGGGCTGGTTCCAGAAGATACTTCTGGAGCCTCCCCAAGGAAGAAAAAAAGCCATACTTAATGATCTAACAAACTCTTCATCAGTCATTCTGGAAGTCTGACTTAGGAATTTAATTACAAGTGATGCGATTCTGAGAAGCTCCAGGTTTGCTGGGTAGGCTGAAGAGCACACACAGATCACTGAAATCCAGCAACCTGACCAAAAGACAATTACAGTCCGTCTTCTCTTCACTTCCCCCTCAAATACACCAACTATTCTGTGACTGTGTGCAGACAGGGGGAAGAGCAGAGCTACATGGACCTGCTGACAAGGTTAATTTATTGAGCAGGGAAACTCTAGGAACATGTTTTACCCAGATTAGAACAGGAAGACACAGTTTAATGAATAGGTAGACTAAAACATAACCTTTGCAAGGGAAAACATGCAAGACACAAGCAAATTCACTTTTGAACCACCATTTCTCACCATGCTTGAAAGGAATCATTTCTTAACACCTTCACAGGAACTTTAATTTCTCCTAGAAAGATGTCTTGTACCAGATTCCCATTATTCCACAGGTCAACCCTGAAAACAAGAACATTGCTTCATTTTCTTTTCTCCCAGAGAGAAACAAGCAAGTTTACAATAACTGCCTTACAGCACTAGTCCACATGCATGCAGGCAGCAAATGTTAGAAATCTCACTCCATTCTTAATAAATCAAAAAGCCTGAAACAAGTGGCTTATTAACCCATAAAGAACAGATAAAGAAACAAACAGTGAAAGTTAAGACTTGCAGACCTCGCATCAGTAAATAAAAGTGATACTGGCACAACGGATGGGTTCTGCGCAGTCTCCACCCCCAAAACTGTGCACATTTCTTCTCAAGTAAATCAAGTGAACTTTTAAACCAATGTATTTAAATATCTACCTAACTGCTGGAATCTGGCACACTGCAATGCCACACCACCACATGCGCTTGTTTTTCCAAGCAGCAGCTCATACACTTACAACCTCAAACGGAATTGGGTTCCAGACATGCACCCTGGGTTTGTTCTATGACTTCTTACCTCTCTGACATTTCTGACAGACAGCAGTGGTTAAAAACAAAACAAAACAAAAACAAAAGACAACTAGATTTGTTGGGGCATGACTATTTTTCTAAATATATTTGCATCTACAATGAAATATACAGTTCTAATTAATGAAGCTAATAGTTAAAAATGCACATACCAAGTTAGTTCTATAATGGCTATTAGGATTAACTGCTAAATTTTTCTTCTGATGTTTGTTAGGAAACATATGCTGGCCTTGAAGACTTTCTGTCATTCAGCGGATTTGGTGCATGTATGTGCAGGAGCACAATAAAGAAAAGAAACTGAGTACAGGGCTCTCTGCAGTTCTAACTACATTGCATAAATACAGACAGACCTGCTCTGAGGCAAAGCAGCAGAAAAGAACATACTTTGAGTATCTGCATTTGCAAGGAAAAGATGGAACACAAATGTTCCTCTAGAAAGCAAAGTGAAATTTTAAGAATCTCGTAAAAGAGGCTTTTCTCTCTTTTGTTAATAAATCGGCCAACTATATATGAAGCTACGGACTAGGATCAGGTACGCTGGTATCTTTCAGTACAAGTTCTATGACCAATATTCTGCCCAAATTAATACTGTTTGATAGAAGGCACTCATACCTCTTTACTCACAGGCGTAGGAAGTAAGTTTAGGCTACTAGATACACTCAACCACTATTTACTTCAAAACAAAAAAACTCATCTTCAGTAAGAAAGACAAGTTAAAAAAAAAGAAAAATTTTCTATGTCATCTTTTCTACAAGTTTGATCAATAATTCTCTGGAGCTACACTAAGATAATATGTTTTTATAGTCTTGATGATTAAATATTATGATTTATTAATCATTCTATGAAATAATTTTCTAATTCACATAACTTACCTGACTTCCAGCTTCTCAATATCTTCTTCTTCCACCTGAAACTGGGACTTTTTGGTGTAACTGCTGGACCTGGTTACCTGCAAGTAAATTCCTCCTATAAACACACTTTTTGTATTATGGATATTAAAATTCAAAGAAAATCCTCCCTGCCTCTAGCACAGGTAAATAGTTGCTGTTCCTTACACAAAGGAGAAAGGTCAGTTGACCAAACAAACTGCCTTTTGCCAGAAAGCAGGAGAAAAACGGGTCAAGAAGGGTTCCTGGTGGAACCTACTGAAAGCTAGCTGATACATGAAGGAATTACAGTATAGATCTAGTAAGAAAAAAACAAGTGGTATGACATGAAACTGGCAAAAATGTCTTTTTTTTTGCATGAGCCCCATGAAAGCACTGAAGTCAGTTCTAAAATGTTTAAAGAAACAACACATAAGAAGCCCACTCTTCTTGCCCTAGTTACACCACCACTGTAACCTCTCATCTACACTTGCCTCATTTCTTGACTGACTGCATTCTCAATTTAACTCCAATAAGTCCTAAGTCAAAAAGTTACCAGAGTGGTTTGGATCACATTTTTATCCTAATATCTGACTTACCCTAGTATCTGAGTGATTCCTAAGAAATCCACTCAGTATTCTTGGGCAGGTCAACTGAGACACACACATGCACTGAAACTGTGCCTAGGTATGAAACTATTTCTCACTCAAGTCCCACAGCAGGACCAGGATTTATAAAAACACAATAAATTATAAAACATTTGAGGCACAAGCAGTAGTTGTGCTCCTCCTAACTCTCAGTACAGCATGCTTTAAATGCAAATCTGATTTTTGTTAGACCCAAATCAAATGAAAACTTTAACTCATAATTTGTTTATTGTCAGATAACTCATGTAGAATTGAAATCAACTCCTAAATAACAACAAAGTTAACTTTTTTAATAAAATTAACTTTTTTGGGTATAATCACTATATTACTTTATTAAATAATTAAGTTGTTCGGGTTTTTTAAGTCAAGCTTGAAAATATTTAAACAGAAGTCCTTGGGATAGGTTCAAGTTATCTCAGAACTGCGGATGGCAACAGATGATGTATGAAGTGATTCAAGATAGGGAACTACCTTCACATATGTGCTTGTGAGAAAGGAAATTTTTCACACAGCAATTGGAGGGGAATGCTATTGTCTGGCAGACAGAAATTTAAATGTCATTCACTTACATTTGAGAGGCCAGTTAAAGCTCTTCAATTTGCTCGAAGAGAGCTTTCGGCATTAGGTGCTGCTACGCAGCTTGCTTAAAAATATCTGAAGGGTTGCATAAAGTAGATAAACAGGAAGAATAACACACAAAAAGTTACCTCAAAATAAAATGTTTCATTAAACTGCGGATTGCTTGTTTTCTTCTTAACTTTGGTCTTCTTTTGGTCATTCCTGTTCCAATGTGGTAAAATTTTTACCATAGACAACTTAAACACACAATTATAAAGACATTCTATTGTCAAGAAGGACCCATGCATTTATGTTAAAACATTTTTTGTTATTCTAGAATTCACTTTGATCAATAGGGAAAATCTTAAAGTAAAGTTAGTTTATCTTCACAGTACAGTTTAAAGAGTTAAAATTTTAAATGTTATATCTAGCCAACTGCCCATCTAACCAACTCAAAGGTTGTATTTAATTTCACAAACAGGTAAAACTTACATATATTAATTAAAATACATCAACAATTTCTAATGCATTCCAAATTTAAATTTCTTTACCACTGCCTGAAGGTAATAAGCACATCTTTCCCTGTCTTGTTCAACAGCAGTTTCTGTTTTTCTCACCCTCTTTAGCTGGTGAAATACCCACTACTTCTTTACAGAGGTTTACACCCAAGACACTGAAGGTTTTCTTTGAAAGCACTACTGCTCATGTTAGATATGAAGCAGCACAGGGTAAACAAAACAACTGCCCCTAGTTCCTTGTGGGTTGGTTTTGGTATTTTCTTTTAAATTTTACAAGTTTTATAAAGGAATACAGTTTTATTTGCTTATTTATTTAGCAAAGGGCTGTAGTAGTAGAAAATGGCTTTCCAAAAAGAAGATATATAAAATACACGAGAAAAATACACAAGAGAGAAGAAAAACTGCCCTAAGTATCAGCTACCTATTTTCAGGCACTGGACATATAAATGTTCCAGTCGTGGTACAAGAGTCATACATGCATAAGATTGGAAAACCTTAACCAGGAATTCCTGTAAGATTTGCACATATATTCCAATACTAACAGGGTAAATATTTTGTGGGACCAACATTCTCCCACTTCCATCCCTATGAAAGGACTCAAACAGAAAATATATGTCAAGTTACCTTCTTTGCCATTTGGCCCCATGATTCCTAAGTAAAACAGGTGAGCCTCCCTAGTCCTCTTAGGAAAAACCCAAACAAACAAAACAAAAAACTCCTCAAGCCAAACCTAAAAAATGTGGTCATTTATTACCAAGGAGAAAAAAAATGCTCCATGCAGAGCTTACTCAGGGACAATCCTTCCAAAGTCTTTAAGCCAAGCAAGTCTGGTACAACACATCCTGCCACTCTGCTCACAAAGGCAATTCCTCAGCACCAGAGAAAGGAAAGGGTTTGATGTGGCAAAAAAGAAGCAACTGAAACTTATCCCCCTTTTTGGGCAGGGACTTGCACATTGGGAATGTGGGGGATGGGAGATTTTTCTCCAATGAAATAACCCAGCAGTTATTGAGGATTACTGATCCCAAACAAGGAGACATTTGAACTGTGGGGACTTTGAATGCAGCATCCTGAAGGTGTTCCAGAACCTCTCCTCTCTCATCTCCTCCCAATTAGTACACATTTGCTGCAAAGAAACTCACACATTAAGAAAAAGCAGAGAAGAGAGGAAGGTGAGTGAGCAACTGACTGTATCATGACATACAGGAATTTCACATAAATTAGCAGGAAGTACAGTGCAGAAATCAAGAGTCCAACACAAAACGTAAAAAAGGACTGAGTCACAAGTGGCTCTTGACTAGTGCAGACAGTTCAGACAGACCAAACATCATCCCAGTCCGGAGCATATGGCAGGGAAGGGGAGAGAACAGTATCCATGGAGATGAGATGTATGCGTGAGAGCACTGAAGATTTTTCTGTGTCTTTAAGATTTTGCTTAAAACCTATGACTTTCTTTTCCAATTCAACATCACAGCATTTTTAGATTTATTCATTTCATACTGAAATGTTACCTGGAAGGCCCCACAAGAGAGACTGTTGCATAAGGATCACAATTTTGTCCGTTTATAAGAGGCAACCCATGGCACTCCTTTATGCTACAAGGAAAAGGCAAATAATAGATCAGTGAAGCAATTATTTGGCTTAAAAAAATAGAACCTAAGCAACACTTTCTTTTTGAAAACTTTTAATGTCTTACTGCATTACACTCAGATATAGCTATACACTGATTCAACATACTGCATGTACCAGAAGTAGATCTCTAGATGGTAACACAAAATAATACTCAATACAGTCAGACTTGGGGGGCTCTATGAGAACAAAACTCTTGGAATTCCTTTGATAAAGACATTCCAGTATCACACATGAATGACAAAATCCTAAGTAAAAATTAACTGCTATATGTTAGGAGAAATGGCAGATTTCATTAACTTTTAAATTTGGTTTCTCAAGGCCCACAAAAAGCTATCTGGCCTCAACCAGTGACAGCAACTGTATCTGGAAGGCATTGAAATGGATTAATTAAATTAATTAAAATTAAATTTAAACTTAAATTTGGATAAATTACATCCTGAGTTAAACTAAGAAATGCAAAGTCAAATCCCGAAATTATATTTAAAATGATGCATCCAAAACTATTATAGTATATAGTTCTAGCTCTACGTTTGAAAAAGTGCTTAAGGTTTATTTTCAAACTTTTTTCACTATAGTCCACGTTCAGGCTTAAATGACCATCAGGGTTAAATGGCCCTTTTTAAAAATATCATTTTCTTCCCGAATTCATACAGTAAGCAGTAAATTGGTGTTTAACAGGTACACAGGGACACTGTTCACCAGCCCGGATGCCAAAGGGACAGAATGGTTGGCAACCAATGCTCATGGAGACAGAAAAACCTTTTCTGGACCTTTTCTAAAGTCTTGCAATCTTTGAATCACCACAAGAGCAACACAGAGCTGGGTCAGCAAGCTGCCTAAACTTCAGATGCTTCCCACTTATGAGCAGTAACTAAAAATAACAAAACAAAAGTAAAGAGAATAACAAAAGTAAAGCAGAAGAGTCTGTAAATTCATAGTAGAAACCAGAATTTCTAGCAAAATGATGCTCTGATGTAACCGTACACACTAGTTTAAGTCCAGAAATATTCAGCAGATTACAAAATTTCATAAACAAAAAACAAATGGGATCTGAATGTTGTATTCCTGTTCTCTTTAAAATACTGTATTTTTTTAGCTGTATTGCAGGAATTTAACTAAATTAATGCAAGAAAGTTTCAGTTGTCATAATTTGCTAGTTTGAATAAAATCCAAAACCTAGGCAACTTAAGGAGAAAATAGACGTCTCTAAATTCATATGAACTAAGTAAATGTTCTAATATCATAACATGGAGTAGTAAGTTGTGCAGATCAAATTAAAATTATGTAGCTGCACACAGTTTTAAATAAATGCTTTATGTACTGTAGCAGAATGGTGTTAAAATAACAGGAGATGCAAATTCAAACACAAGTGTGGAAACAACAGACACTAACACTCCTGTGCTGCCTCAAAACTCCACCCTCTTTGGAGTATGCACAATTATAAACCAGATGGTATTTTCTCCCCCCAAAAGTCCCTTTGTCTTAGCCAGTTCAGGGAACATTTAGTGCTGAACCACTGCACAATCATTTGTTATTTTTCTTCCAGTTATCAAGCACGTGGCCTTCAGCATTTCAATAATTTTTGAATCACAATGAACGCTACAGTGATTTCAAACCCACCATTTAAATGGGTTCTTGAAACATCCAGTTGTTTCACAAGCATTAATTGATTCCTCCTCCAACACACAAGTGGCACAGAAGAGTGGCAACAAAATTAAACGGTCTAGACTTTTCAGCCATTTGGGGTATCTGATGTGAGGCAGGACTCGATTCTTTCAGACTGATGGGCATCCTGTAGCATAAAACACTCTGCAGCTCCTCGGGCTTTGCAGTTTCAGGTGTGGGTGCTGAGTACCTATAAATCAGCCTCAATTTCAACTGCATAGGAAATTCATAGCAGATGCATCAGTCCACCTTATCTGAAGAGAATTCAGCTGCTTTAACAAGAACACGATTTCTCTTCTTACAGTCTTTGACAAGTTGACCAAGCTCCTGGATTTCCCTAGCTAACAGATATCAGTCTGCGGGACTTCTGCTTACACAAACAGTTTGTTCTGTTCTCTTGACCACAACATACACAAACTAAAGAAAGGCTTATTTGTGATTTCCTGTGAGTTGAAAAACAGTTCAGGGACAACTTCACAGCCTTGCAGCAGAACTAGAATCTCTGGGTTCATCATATGGATCTGTCACTTCAGGATGATTCCATGCTCCAGCTGCTCTCCCTGTGGAGGCAGCTCTAATATTCCCTTCTTGCCTCCTGCCCAAGTTCCAGTTCAGTTGCCAGCAAGTATGATCTGCCTAGTTTATGAGACAGCCTGCCCTGAACCAACACCTTCCCTGACCATCAGCTCCCAATATCCCCAAATATCCCTCTTCCACACTTATCAGGCACAAAAATCTGTTCCAAATTCACCTCACCTCCTCCCCTTCCATCTCTTGCTCCAAGGTAGGCAGTTAGATCCATCCCTTCAGTCTGCAGGTACTGCCTGGAGTCTGCTGGAGACACCGATGTGACAGCACAGCCAAGTCAGCTGAACTGCTGTTTCTGCTTACCACCCTCACAGGAAGCTTTTAGGTTGCAAGCCAGTCGTCAGTTTGGCAAACAGAATTACCCTGGTCATGCAGGAGCCCTCCCAAGCTCCAAAGGTAAGCAGTCATTAGGGACAGAAAGGCATTAAATCAGCTCAGCACTACCGAGCGGGATTGCTCCTCCCCACTGCACTGAATCAGTACTGATACTTCTAAGCTACTGAACAGCCTCCAGTAAGCATGTTTAAAAATTCTGAAGATGTTGTTTGAAGTGGCTAAACTAGAGTAGACTTAACAGAAATTGAAAAGTTGGAATAGAAATGAATGGAGCAAAAGAAACCTCTCTCAGTTTGCCAGTCAGCAAACTTCACAGGAATACTGCCTCTCCTCAAAGAATCAGGCAAAGTGCCGCAACTGCAGTCTCCTTTAACAGGAAGACAACCAAGAAATCCCAGCAAAACCACCACCACCAAAATGCCAAACATTTTGACCAATCAAAAAGCAAAATAACACTAAATATACACTCCTATTCTGACAACCATAATAAATACATTCTAACACACAATAAAAATATTTCAGCTTTGACAAATCATGTCATCTACCTAGCTAGGCAGTTGTCTTTCAAAAGGCATAAACATATGGAGTTTGAAGAAGTAAACAGGAACTTAGAAGCCTTTTACTTTATATTTTAGGCTAGTATATCCTTATGTACCATTTAAGCTACAGGCAACAGAACTTTGGTTCTTTTCTCCAAATACAGCCCTGTCCCAGTACAGTGTAAGATATGTTTCAGTTTACATTAATTCTTATCTCAGTAGTTTGTTGTGCAAGAGGAGTTTCAGACAGGAAATGAGAGCCTTTCAGATATAACTGGCATATATTCAGCTCAGAAGATGAAAATAAGTCCTTAAAAAGACCCAGCCCACAATAAACCCCTTCAGTGACTGACTCTACTTCCATCATTCAAATCAACTGAAGTTCTCCAAGGACAGACACTCCCTAACTGCAGCCATTAAAATCTGTATGTACACTTCATAAAAATTGCTGTGTTCACTACAACTTCACGTGAGCAGACAAAGTATAAATAGGACAGTAACAAACTGACAGGTCAATTTAAGAGGGCATGGTGCATCACTCATTTAGAAAAGTATGTGCAACGAAGTCAAAACCTGGCTGTAATAAACCATGGGCTTTGAAGTATTCCCACTGTAAATACACAAAACCTTCATTCAGAGCTGAAGGGCTGTTAACCCCAGAGAAGGCAGGTGCCACCACCCAACTGCCGATTTGCCAAGAAACTGCTCAAGTGTCATCTATTTCAGCAGCAGCAAGTATGCAAACAACAGCCATGAAAACTCGTTCTTAGGGACTCCCAGCAAGAGCTGCAAGCATGGATTTGTGAAATGTGCTACTATACACACCATTGTGGTTTCAAAAAAAACAACCCAAACTGAGTCAGCAGGTAATCGCTTGTGCTTTTCCCCCTTCTAATTCACACATTAGCAAAGGAAACATTATCAGAGACAGAACAAAGTTTTAATTCACGGTCTGTAAGTGCTATCTGCATGAAACTTAACAGCAAGTCTGCAATACAAAAATGATGTGTAAAATCGGGGTTTAGCCTGCTCTACATGAGCTCTAAGACAGTCCTTCACCAAAAGAAGATTGACTATGTTTTATGCCAAAAAAAGCTACTGGAACTGAGTTTTTAAATCAATCCTCATCATAAAACTCATCTAGAAGACCAGCAGAAAAAGCCTCTACAGCCATGTTTACAGACCCAAAACAACAGGAATCCATTGCCTAGCCAGTCACTGTTTTGGTTCAGCCACAAGGTGACAGGGGGCTCCGGGAATGCTCAGAAACACAGCCTTTGCATTACTTGCTCTTGTGTGGGCACTTAACACCACACACTTCATCTTGTATAATGAAAGTTGGAGCTACTGTTTTTCATCTTTGCAGAATTTCTGGACTCCTAGGGAATACACAGTGGAAATCCATCAGCAACTTCACTATGCACAGAAGTCAGCATAGGTATCTAGAATTCTCCTATCCTAGACAAAAATTAATTGGTGGAGGTTTAAAAGCATCTCACTTTTTTTGCATTGAGACCCCTTTAATTTGAACATGAAGTAAAATGTTGCTCCTGAAAGGCAAGTGTCACAGCCTGCATGTCAAGAATTATTTTTTCAGTCTTTTTTTTTTCCTTTGGTCATTATTTTACAGTTTAGAACAGATAAAAAAGAGTCAGGAACAGACATAAATACATTTGTGCCCATTCTTTGTCTCTTACTCTATTATAGTTCTGCTCCCTTTCTACCTTTCAGCTTTGCTAAAGGACTAATACTAATTCAATGTCTTCTCAGGGTCTGGTGACTAGTGAAACATAGCAGGAAGTGCATCACTTACTAATTATCACGGGAAATTTACAAAACAAGCAGGGTTTTAAAGTGTTTAATTTTCTCTTTAATATTCCCACACATATTTTCTTTAAGTCCCTCAGGCTTTAAGGTCAAATGTGTCTCAAAAATGTCCTCATGTCCATTTCTGTAGTACCACATTCAGTGAGAGATTTCTTATTTCTCATACTCTTACATATACATCCAAAATATATTTATGTACAATGTATTACTAAGTAATTATCATTAAATCATTATAATTATTTAGTATAAATTATTTAGTAGTAAATTATTTCAAGGGCAGCAGCACATGTGGTAAAATCCTACTAAACACTTTTAGTTTAAGGAACTCCACTGCATTTCATAACCTCAGACAACAGCACTGATGTAATAGTGCCGTGTTTAACGCACAATCCTCTCCCACACGGCAGTGAGTGGGTGAGGGCAGCAACCAAAAGAGAAGCCTGGTTTCCTTTTGATCAATTATCTCCATCTTAAAGAGATCCTAAGAGAGGGCACAGTGAGTAAACCACTTCCTACTCCAAACTGCAATTTACAACAGTAACTTTCTAATGCAACTTTTCTTAATGGTATGAGAAATCTAGGCAAGTTTTTAAAATAAAAACCCCACAACATTAACTTGGAGTGCAGGAACATATAAAAATATAAATTCTTCTGAAAGTTAAGAAAGTTGGAATAAAACATCAAGTCATAAAGCTCTAGCCAGCTTTTGGTGGTGAATAGTCCCTGGAGAAAAAGCTGTTCTAATTCTGCTTTGTGCTGCAAGATACAAAAATAAGAGCCACAGGACTCCCAATGAACCATGCTGCTACCCCACTATAAAAGCAGACACATTCTAAATTATCTTTAGGTAAAAAAGATACCTTGATGTCCAGCAAGTTCCATCTTACCTGAATTATGCGCCGAAGCCATTAAACCATCACCAGTTTCACTAGCTTAGTTCTATCACAGAACAGCTCCCCCCCTCATACCAAGTTAGAGAACAGCAAACAGACCACTTTGCTGGGTCTGGCTCCAACTCAGCTACTCATCTGGGTTTAGAGAGTTGACTAAGACAAGATCACCTTAACTTCATAATGAAAATTACATTAGCAAATATACCAAAAGTTGCTGTTTCTATGATGCTGTTTGACATGCTGTAGCATTTTTACACTTCAGAGCCAAAATTAAGCTTGGTAGTGAAAGCTCCTTAAGTTGTTGCTAAGAAGTTTTACTGAAATGTGGCAAATATGCTGCTACAGAACCACAACTCCTGTACTTTGTTCTTCTGTAAGAATTTCTTATCATGGTTAACCAGAAGAAAATAATTCTGAAGCAAAACCAGCAATAAATTTTACCATACCACGCCCCCAAAAATACCAGCAGCAGTAGTAATTCAGTCAGTAACAGCAGTAGTGCAAGTGCTGGCTGTCAGCTGCACTGCACATTCCCAGCTTTCTCACCAGACCAAATTCAACTGGAATTACGTGACACTAATCCTACTAGTCCCAGTAAAAGTGAGGGCTTTAGCAGCAGAGATGAGCAGCTGTGAAAAACTTCCATTGGAGCTCCCTAGACATATACTCATCTCCTCATAAGGCAGATTCCAAGGAAAGTCATATAAAAAGAAAAATGTTATTGGTACCAAGACGCACAGACATCAGTATCAGGAAAGACAAATCCCATAACGTTCTAACAACCAAATATTAAAGGATTAATGGATTTCCTTACTGTACTACTAGTTGCTGGCACACAGATCCATTGTCTGTTATCAGTTCGTTCAGCTTTAATTCAAGGTGAACTTTTCCCTGAAAAAAAAACAGAAGAGAAACACAAATAATTTTAAAGGAATTTCTTTTAAAAGTAAGAATTTGAACAATAATATAGTTTAGAGTTAGAAGTTGTTTAGGTAATTCCAATATAACCACTTGAAGAAAATACCTCATCTAAAGTACATATCCTGCAAGTAGAGCATGACGGATGCACTTGAACTTTGAGACAATGCTATAGAGAAGCACTACCTCATCTGCAGACAGCACAAGAAACAGTCAAGCCTCTACAGATTTAACACATACAAGGATTTCTTCCAGCATGAGCAACTACCAAGAGCAAGACCTGCAGCCATAACCAGCAGTCTTTAATATTCACTGTGAAATCCTGCCCATCACACCAAACTGAAGATAATTTAGAAATGTACTCTGCATCCCAGGCAGTTTTCAACTATCTCTGAAGACTGCTGATGTACTCAAGGAACAGTAAACACAACCAAAGGCGGGGAAAAGGTGGCAATAATTGCTAAACCCAGCTTCCTCCTTTCCTTTTTCTGATACGGCAGGGTGTATTTAAGAAAAAGAATCCATAAATTATGGCACAGCATGGATTAACTTTAGAAATTAGCAAGGGCCAACCTACTGGATTCTCTCAATAAAAGGCTCCATAACTTTAAACCATGATATGCAACTTTCTTGGGATGACAAAAATTTAGTACTTGAATTTTGCTCTGAACAGCTACCCCCTGAATAATACCTGCTACTCCTTTCAGAGCCTGGCTGTTTGTGCTGGCTTTTATAGCTAAGCACACACTGAGAGAGTCACTCCTCTAACAGTGTTCTCCTTGGTATTCTCAGACTTTGTCTATTTGCTAAATGGAACATCAGATGATACTGGCCTGTTCACAATCAAAATTCTCAGGGAAGTGTTCTGGAAGGTGATTTGCAAGAGCGGCAAAGGAAGCAAATCACAATCTGCCCCTCAGCTTTGCCTTTCTGCTAAAATGGAAGTAAAACCCTCAGCTGACCTTGCACACATTTCTATAGCAGTTATGTTTTGCCATAAAACTGCAAAGTTTTTATTGTAAATCCCCTGGGGCAAAGGCTGTGTTCCCCTCTCTGTTCGTCACATGGGAGGAGAAATGAAGCTTCTTTTACAAGGCAGTTCCAAACGTAACTGCTTTGGGATGCCCGCCAAGTGTTTTGCAAACTGTTACTACCAGGACAGGAACACAGGTACATTAAGAAAGTATTTATCAAGCAGAGAAACTCCATTACAAAAACAGATTTACAGGATAAAACCAGGATATCGAGAAGCATGCCAATAGCCTTATGAGGCAAAGTTTTTGAATGACAAATGAAAAGACAAACATTATTAGTATTTATTAAAAGAGCAGACTTAATTTGTTTTAGAAAATAGACACTGCGAATGGCCTAAACACCTTCCTTCTGCTTTCAAAACCAAAACCCACAAATTGTGTTTTATGCAAACAGCAGAAATAAAACAGCACATTGCTGCTCCTGAGAACTACCAGCTCAGTACCACGATGACTTCAGTAACATGGCTCCAAGTAAATATTTCCCCAACACGCATGGAGTTTTACAACATTTTTGTCATTTTGTTTGTCAAGATCAGTGTGATGGTTTCCTTAAAGCTGCTGATCTGCAGATCTATATCAGAACTTCTGACATATTATGCAACTGGGTTTTAAATGTGGCCATACAGAAGACTTTTACTTCAAAATAGAGAAATCAGCCATTCTTATACAGTAAATAATAAACAAAGAGCGACTTCATGCGAACGCACTTTGCATCTGCAGATCTCAGGGTTGCTCAAAGGCAGGTAGGTGCCATTTTAACTTTACAAATGGCTTAACAATTTTCAGGTACTACAGGTAGATGGAGTTTTATTGATACAGATCCTATCAATTCTATTAATGGAATAATCTAATTGAATTTTCACATGCTCATGTATTATGACAAGAAGTAATACCTTTCTCGATACATTTTTATGACAGAAAAAACACAGCAAGCATGAAAATGTTTAAGTCAAAGTGGAAAATGCCTTTCAGTTTATATCTGGAAAGTGCTTTCTAGAATTTTCAGAGTGATTACATTAAAGAATTCAAAGAAGACAATGTATAGCTGGACTAGATGATCTCTAGTTCCCTTCCAAATGAACTATTCTATTCCATTCTATCATAACTGAAATAGGACTGATTTTCAACAGAGAAGAGGAAGTGGTACTCAGACGTTCTGAAAATGTCTTCATGTAAAGGAACCACATGTCCTTCTATACCCAAGAGCTGCAGGCTAAACTTATGGTTCATAAATGAATCATCTGTGGAAATAATATGAGAATTCTGAGTACATTCAGATCTTGTAAAAGTAGCCAGGATTCTCCCTACCCAAAGGGACTTTCAGGTTACTAAAAAAATAGAAACACTGTCAAGTCTAGGGCTTTTGCCCTCAGGCAAATCTGGAAAAAACCCTACTAAAATCTAGTAGTTTATCACAGCAAGAAGGCTAAGAAATTCTCAAGAATTCTGTTTTGTCCTTGAAACCAAAAAGAGAATTGCTGCAACTTCTAGAGCCATCTCACTTTTACATATTCCTAGAACAATCCTGTTTGAAGAACCACAAGCTGAAATAAAACTGTGAAGTGTAAGTTGTTTGATACTGAATGCAGAAAGTGTTTCAAGATAAGACACATGAACACAGCACCAGTAACTCAAAGTCTTGGAGACTAACCAATTCAATGTGACAGAATCAGCCATTTTCTCAGTTAACACCAAAAATGACTAAAAAAAATTATGCAAGATTTTTAGGATCCATTCATGTGCCTCCTCTTACAAGCATTTCAGACATCAAAACACTGTTAAGACATTTCCCAAACAGTTGCTTCATGTCTTCCGCCAGTTTTAAGTACCCTGAAGAATAATATCAGCTTAGGTGTAGAGCACTCTAAACAAACTGAAGACACAACCGCCTCACAAGAAATACAGATGCTGAGCCCTATCTCCTACAGCTCAATGTAATCTTCTACCATCACATGTGCTTATCTGTACTTAACTTTCAAAATGTAAATGTAGAATTTAATAGTTACCTGAACCTCTGAATTAGAATCAACAGGTTGAAGCATAAACCAGTTCTCTTTTCCTGTGTAGTTGCATAAATCTTCTTTTTTGATTGACACCTTTCCTGAGGGAGGGTGGCAGGGGGAAAGAAGTATAAATATTACCTTCATCCAAATAGAACAAATATTCAATAATGTTTGAAATTTGATTCTTTCTGAACTCCCTTTTAAGTTTTTCTTTAAGTTTATTGCTATGTGAAGAACATAAAACAAGGAATGTTATGGTTAAGTAAAGCAGAAAATAGTTTATATAAAGCCTGATGGCATTAATTATTGTTATCCTGGATATCACCAATAAGAAGGTAAAATAAAGAACACACTTGAGGTTGGAAATAACATAACAGATTTGCGAGAACAAAAACGGTGCTCAAGAATGTTTAAACAGGAAACTGAAGTAGATGCCTTTTACTCTTCTGATTGCTATTTGGAAAGCTGTTATTACATCAAATTATCTGACATCCTGGTGCAAATTATTTCCTTCCTCAATTCAAGTAAAGCAAAGGCTTCTTCCACCGCAGACTATTAGAGCTTTGTATCCAAAAAGCAGCTGCACTAAAGTCATTATGCAGTGGAGGGAGAAATAGAAATCCACCTCCCGTGAATTCTTCACTTAAGCTACACAAATGCTTTGTAAGTCACTAAGTAACAGGTTGCACTGACAGGAAAAAAATTATCTATAAATGATTTTAAGAATAATTCCACAATTGTGATTATTGTGGAATTATTCCACAATTTATTCTTTAAAGATCTATAAGTAGTGACAATTATTCAAATATTCCAATGAAGCAAAAGTGGAGAAGAAACAAAGAGAATTTTAAAAAACGTATTCAGACCATAATAAGACTATAAAATGTCCTATTAGCCTTAAAAGCTAACATATTTTGGTAAAATAGAATGAAGCAAGGAAATAAAATCCTTCTTTTCAAACTCTGAAGGAGCATTTAAGTGCACTATACACAGTTTTGAAAGATGCTTCACCAATAATTGTACCCCTAATCCTACACATGCCACTGAAAACAACCAAGTGTTCTGCAAGATGCAGACAGCACCTCATAGACACTTACCTATACGCAGGTCCTTCTGTAAAACACTTTTATCATAAATGTAGAAGGACAACCACTGGAATGTTCTTGGAATCTCAAAGTAAAACTCCTCTCCAAAATAAGGACTGAAAAAAAAGAAGTTAAAATAGAGAAACACTTTATGAAATTTATATAGGAGATGAACATTAAAAAGCTGCATTGTACTGCTGTCCCAGCCCGTGGCCCTTAGCACTACACTGAGCTGTCATCAAAGGTGCTCAAAACCATTTCAATGTAAGAACACAGAGTAACATGGCAATGCCTTCTGTTTGTTTAATCAAAGGTAAGAATCAGAGCACACAGAGACTGGTGTCTCCTCTGCAATTTTGATTCTGGTTTTCTGTCTTGAAATTATTCTAGCTAGACTTCCTGAGACATGTACAAGTTTTGTTTCATTTTCTTATTCAGTACATGATTAAATTACATTTAAACACAACTTATTGATTACTTAACTAACTGGAATTTGTTCAGCTCTAAATTTCATGTCAAAACTGCTGCTCTAAGATTCACACCTGTAAGAAGTCATCACTAGAAACTCTAAGAAAGAACAGTGAAAAAGAGAAATGTTAATCTCAAATACACACGATCTCCCTCACAACAAAACCGTCACCACATTTCTCCATCTAAAGAAGCCCAACATCATGCTTACAGTTTACCCTATTTAACTGCCATTTGCACAGCCCTCTACAGAAGAACTCTGGCCTCCTCTTTACACGTATTTCATACAGCATCTTGGTACCTTCACTCCCAGAACTGATACTCTCAATAAACTTAGGGACTAATTGATGTAATCAGAGCCAGCAGCCAGAAAATTGTATTTCAAGACTGAATAAACACTGTTGTTTGTGTTACTGCAAGTGATGAATTCTGAAAGTCGATTGGATCCACAGAAAAACCCTGCTATTTTGGAACAACTAGGTTCTTAAAATAGTCAGTTACAATGCATTAGTATCAGCAGGGAAAGATGTTCATGAAACTACTTTTATATAGAAAACTACCATGGTAACAGTTATACCAAACCCTGAAACAAATGCTGGGGCTTTTTTGTTTCCCGGCAAAGGATCATTCTGCCACTATTGCTACAATACCTTCTTAAACTAATACATATATGACAAATATGCTTACATTTGGAACAAGGAGTTTCTGTTATTACATACCCAAAGGAAGAACAGGTCACCATCCCTATTCTCTTCCCTCCAAAATAATCACAGAAAAAGAAAACACCACCCTATGCTTAAGGACAATGGCTCATGAAATAAATTAAAAAGAAGAGCTGATAACTAACTTCAAAAGTGGGAAAGAACACAGATGAAAAATCTAGTATTTCAAATGTCTAGAATAGATTTTTAGAAACAAGAACTTTAAGGCCAGGAATTCATTATAAGGAATGTTAGTGAAAATGTTCTTGTTAAAACACAGAATTTTTACCACAGGCTTCAAAGCAGACAAATCAGTATTAGCCTTTGCACTACTCTGAGAAATAATTTTAGAATTCTTTGCTGAAAAATTCAACTGCCGTTTTTCAGCTCCCCTCTTTTTTATAATTTCAAAGCCAACAAATTCTCCTTTGATTACAAAGGCCAGATTCTTCTTGTCAGCACCGTGACTGAAGGTACAAACTCATGAGCACTATCTTCAGCAGCAGCCCTAAAGAGCCTCAACTTCCTTATTACCATCACCACTCATTTTAATTGTATTGACACAATAACTCACCAACACCGGGGATGAAACAAAGGCTTATTTTAAACTTCAGTCAAGTCCATGATCCGCTTCCCCTCACACCTATACAAATAAAGTTGCAGCAGTACAAAGAGATACTACAGCAGGAGGAGTGAAGAGTGGGAGAATGAGCTGGCACCGGTGCCAGGGGAAACTCTTGCTCTAGTTCAGCTTCAGACAGACATCCTAAGGGAACAGCAGACTGCAGTGCACACCAGCAAGAGCCAAGGGTTTAAGTCCCTATTCTGCATGGACCTATGGGACTCTGTGCATCCAATTATAACTAGGCTGAGATGGAAACTGTAAGCAGAGACTTCCAATAATCTATTTAGCACCTTTATCTTGCACCTAAGAGAGAAAGATTCACAGCTACACATATCCCCCAAAGGATGAACAGCCATTAACACTCTTTATTATTATTTTGACTTCAACACTACATGAAGTCTCAGATTTGGCAAGAAAGAACAAGTCAATAATGCCAGCACAAATAGAAGGTAATATATTGTTTTACTCATGTTGATACATTTTTCTTTACCTAAATTAACAGCGATGATCAGTTGTTGATTCATCAGCAAAGTATGAGGCAGAGAGAGAAAATGTAGGTAAACAATACAATGGATTAGTAAAGAAATTCTTAGGTATTAAAGAAAAGGCTGACACGGTACAACAGTTTACACCAATGAGGAATAATCAAAGTGGGGAACTCACTCATCCTGTTCCTCAGGGATTCAGTCCGTTTAGTACTTTCATTTGTGACTTTGATGCAAGAACTTTAAAGACTGCGACAGATATAAAATTAGAAGATAGCACTAATTCAAAGGACGACCAGACTGCCATACAGGAAGAACTGGATTACAGTAGTACAGAAGATTAAATTTCACTGTGCAACACACTCCTCTGCTCTTCCCTTCCTTGGTACAGTAACCTGGCAGCTCTGTGAGGACACTGACCAATGCCCCAGTCTGTCACGCAATGGCTACACCAACAAGGGAATTCATTTCTGCTATAACCTTGCATTATCACAAAGTTCAGTTGGGAAAAAAATAAACTGAATGTAGTTTGTTTGGTTTTTTTCTAAAAAGAGGACACACACATACCACAATCCCCCTTCCACCCCCCCACCCGTTCCTCATATTTGACCACAGACATCTGAGGAGGTTCACAGATATTCTTTCAACTTTCCAAGGGGAAAAAAAAAATCTTTCTTCAGAACCCACAGAAATCCCACACCATGTCAGGAAATATTTCTTGAGTCATTAGCCAAAAAATATCCCTCCTTCACTTCAGTATTAATTCATGGGTTTTTAACTTTGGAAAGTCATTTGTTTTACATCTGCACTCCAACAACTCTCCCAGTGCTGGTGGAAGGCCAAACCTATTTGCACATTTAATAAAAACACTTCTCAATCGTTTTCAATCACTGTAGTCAAAACTAATTTTAATTCTAGTGATAATTACTTCCACAGACATTTAATTAGTTGATATTCACAAGCCTAAAATTTAGATTACTACTTGCATAAATTTGCAACCCATAATACAGTGACAAAAACACACTGTGAACTATGTGTGTAAGAAAAAGCAAGCAAATAATATGAAACAAAACAGTGAAATTCAAAGTTGTATCTATGACTAAAATTATACTGTACTAGAGCTTACTGAAAAGCAATTTACAAGGTTTTCGGGTTGAGAAGAGATTAGTGCTTTCATCTCCTGTCCCCATATCTCCAGGTTAGTATGGTTCCTCGTTTAACACAGCAATAAGAACCAAGATGTTGTAATTAAGTTCAGGAATGAGAGTCTACCTTCCTAACTGCATAGACAGTAGTAATCAAGGGTAGGCACCCAGCAGTGGTAGTTGCTAATAGAGGATGAGTTACTTTATTACATTTCACTGGTTTGTATGGAACCCTCCCCTAATGCCGAAGATGAAGTCACCTATGAAGTCAGCGGAGACAAAAAGGTAAGGAGCAATTCTAAACACCAGGTTCTAACTTCTAATACAATGTTGGCATCTTACAAGTATTACTTCCCTATCACCTGAAAAGTTCTCTATTTGAAGCATGTTATTTGAGACTCCTCTCTCCCCAACTGTTTTGTTATAGTGAGATTTTTTTACTTCATTTCCTCTATAAAGTATTAATGACATGGCAATTAAATTTCAGTTAAAATTAATACTATTAAAATTTTTGATGGCTCTAAGGTGTTTTACTTTATCAAATATTTTATTATGCAACTAATACTTCTTTTATCAGGTGATGAAAGCAAATAAATTTCATAATTTAAAAAAAATGTAATAAAAATGTCTGTGTATACATCATATGTTACAGGTCTTGTTTCTAAGCACAGTAGTAACTTGTAGAGTTTCCATTATTAACACCATAATCAGAGATTTTCAAAGTCTTTCAGAGATATGTTGGGTTGGGTTTTTTGCTTATCAAACTATTGTCTATTTGAAGGGGAAATGTTAAGTTTCTGCTTTATCAACACAGTCTCTAACATTTTTCTCTGAAGGCTTACTCAACTGAGTTTGTTTTGGTAATTAATCAATCTCAAATGCAGCCTGTTAAATTCTGAAAATTTTATGGATCTGACTACAGCAGTTACAGATTAGGAATATTAGCAAAATATTTGTTACATACATGGCATTTGCTTTTTAGGCAGAAGCATAAGGAGGCTCTGAAATGATGTTCTGAAAAAATTAAATTCCCAACTTAAGTTTGCCATCTGAGCTGTTTCTCACCTATAAACATCTGGAGAGAGAGCTCCAAGAACAATCACTAACAACAAAACCACTGCAAAAAGCAATTAGAGAAAACTTTCAAGAGTTTGAACAGACTGTCTGGGTTTCAAAAGGAAGGATTAATGTCACCTCCACGTAACTGAAACTGTCACTCAGATATTCTGAACAGTGAAGCTGCAGTGATGCTTTTTTTGGTGCTCTATGAATTTCAGAGTTTTGAGACATGAAAGCACCTACACTACTGCAGCTGCGTCATCCTGACTTTCTGTTTGATTCTTTTCAAGGCTCTGGAACAGTAGCAGAATCTACAGCAAACAGTGCCCAGTGAAGCAAAGCAAGGCATTCTGCGTGGGTCCTCTTAGAGTTCCCAGAACAAGAATTACAGGAGAGAACAAGGCCTGTTCAGGGGACACCCCACAGCACAGCAAACTCTCATACATGGCAAAAGTTCCGGTTCCTTCGTTCTAGAAACAGGTTCTACCAGCTACACAGTAAGAGCAGAATTCCACCAATACAGTTCAACTGCCTGTCAGAAGTAGGAAATGACATGGGAAGCAAGTATCACGCTGATTTCTTTCCCTAGCAAGAAAAAGAATGTTACCCTGCCCACTGGAACAGAACAGAGTAATAGTGAAATATATTCTACCATATTTCATTTGAAAGTTTACAAGACTCAATTTTGACTTCTTGCAACAGTCTCATAATTTACACATTGCTGTAACGTCTCTGAGCAGCTGCTACAAATCAGCTCGTTTTAAAGTAGTACAGGCAAAAGCCATACACACTGGTATTGGGCAGCCTTGTTTGTCATATCCATTTAAAAACTGAGCTTACCTTAAAGATTTTTCAACTACCTGTGTACGAAAAACTTCTTCTTGGTCCAAGTTTATGGTACAGAAAAAGTCTCTCATTTTGTTGGGTACTAAGTGTTTGGCGTCATCTGTTAATAAAAAAAAAAATTACAGTAAATATTGCAGGGGAAAAACAAAACGTTAGGTACAAGAATGTTACAGTTTCAGTGTCCTCAAAAAAATTACTTTTCCATTCAACATGCATTTTGATATTCATTTTCAATTTGTAGACTTCAAGAGGGCAGAGAAGTTGCTACATCCAGCTTCACACGGAATGAGAGTGGACAGGAAGAGACACACAGTGACTCATCAACACCACTTCCTGCAGCACCTGCACTTTCCCTTGAAAGGTCTCATCTCTGGCTTGACCCTGCACAACTTGCTAAATCTGAGACACTCACAGCCTGAGGTCATATGGCATTAGGTCATAACACCAAGACATGATCTGCCTGAGCTATTGTTCACTTGGAATTTTCTCCACAAATAATTTGGCTAAAGGACCTGATTAATAAGAACTTGCCATCAAATCTTTATTTCTTTCTCCACAATAACAGCAGATTTTGAGTTGGCTGAGCCTTTGAAAATATATCCCTCATGAGTACTGTTCATTTTTTCCTAACTAGCAGAAGGGGGAAACAATCACCTCCTAATTCAGTGCAACATGGAAAAGAAGAAAAGGAAGTTTCTAATAAGAAAGAAAGATTGGTATCACAAGAATACAAAGATTTGCCGGGTATTGAATCTAGGCCACCGCAATTACATGCTGGACATAAGGCAGATCTCCTAGGAAATGGCTCCCTCTAAGCAATCACAGCTAAAGCCAGTTGAAGTTGGAAAGCTCTTCCAAAATCCAAATGCTACAGACAGCTACATTGACTTATAGCAACACTGTTCTCTAGATTAAACAATGACTTTCTGCTTGTAATGTCTGAAGAGAGCAAACAGACCCTCTCCACCTTGTCATTTGCTAAGAGAAATGACAAGCTTTTCTGGTACTCTGCCCCTTGAGAGGCTCCTGAACAGAGCAGGTGATCTGTCCCTGTTCCCCTTGGCTGTCCAAACCATGAGCAGCCAGAATTGCAAGAGGTCTTAGCCAGGACCTCTCACAGTAGTGTCCAGCCTTGCCTGCTGCTGGAAATACCTCTTCTGACGTGGAATCAACTTTATTGAAACATTATCTATTTACATAAGATATTAAAAATAGGATGAAAAGTACATCAAAGTATTGAGGTTTAATTACTTTTATGTTTGAATAGTGTAAGACCTTTTAGAAAGCACAGTTTGAAACGAGATTTGAAATGTCATACATGTTTATTTTTTAAAAATGCAGATATGAAGCAGAGTGAGTGAGCTTTATTCTCTACGCTGGTAAAATGCAAAATCAAAGTTCTGTTTTCTCTCTCCTCTAAACTCTCTTTGTGTTGGACAGTTAATTTAAGTTAACCTGTTACAGTCTGGGAAGTTAAGTAGGTAATGCCCAGCACTGCAAAGGTTGGCCGACTGTCTCTGAGCAGAGAACATGACAGTTTAACAGGAACACTGACTGAACTTCAATCATGACATTTTCCAGGTCAGGGACACGTACACTGATGGAAAGCATGAAGAGACACTTAAGGAACTTCCACAGTTAAAACTTGTGCTCTCAGAAGCATCAACAAGCTTTTCATCAGCCTCAGTGTGGGAGAGGAGGAAGTATACACATTATTTTTAAACACTACACTTCATGTTGACAGATTGAGAGACATGAACAGAACCTGGTTTGAATGGTTTTAGACTCCAGAAAGGGACTAAACTCCAAGTTACCCTTAAGTGAGATATTGCAGGAGAACCAAGAAAAGCATCAGATTACCAATGCCTTAATTTTTTTTAAGGAAGAGATAATTTAATAAAACATATGAAAAGCAATTCATCAATCTGGATGTAATCCTTGGAGAGCTCCTGATACGAAAAGTTTGTAATTAATGGGCACTAAGCTGCTCCTGAGAAGAATCTTTAGTTTTTAGTTAACACTTGGCACAGTCTTATTTTCCCATAAAATATTGAATATATAACATTATTTAATCATCACTGTTAAGGCACAGTATAGTGGACTCTGAAAGGAAATTACAGTTACTAGTTTCATATTTTCTTAAAAGGACTACAAATCAAATATTTCTGAATAATTCATTATTTGTAAACTACACTGCAGTTTTTCAGTTTTAAAAGAAACTTTCCACCCAGAGGAATACAGAAAATACAAGTTTTCATTTCAGTTGGTTAGAGCATGGTACTAATAACACCAAGGCTGTGGGTTCAATTCCCATATGAGCCATTCACTTAAAAGCTGAAATCTATGATCCTCATGGGTACCTTTCAACTCAGAATATTCTGTGATCTGATTTTCTATGAGTTAGAAACCTTTACTTTGTAGCCCATGTGTTGGCTTTAAAGCACAAACAAACTTTCGGTAGGAAGAGAATCCTCAACCCTGAGTCAAAAATAACCTCAGAGCACTTGTCAGGCAAAATACAGAGCATGAGATTTCACATCCTTTCTAACACCTCTTAGTATCTGTGACTGTGGGAGACTTTTCACCCGTATAGTGATCCAACTTTTCCAAGAAGGTATTTCCTTTTAAAAAAAAAAAAAAAAAAGGATCAAGTCTTCAATTACACTACATCTTCCTTTTTCTGAGAAAACTAAGGCTATAATGGTTGCATAAAAATCAAGTATTAACAACATCAGGTATCTGCTTGAATGCTTATATTTTCAGTACATACATGCAATTTCCTGTGTTGAGTAAAAGTGTGCAATTAGCGTCCATCTTCTACATTTCTTTGTTCTGGGTCCCTGCCAGGAGATATTTATGCACACAAACTCTGAAGTATTTGCTTCACAGGACTAAACATTATATGGCAACAATAAATTCCACTCCAGGAGTGCAGCATAATCCAAGATAACCACGCACTGTTAAAAACACAGTGCAAGTTTGAAAAAAAAAGCATCCTGAATTTTCTCAAATGAGCTCTAGGAGACAACAAGGACATTTTTCCAAGTGCTTCACTAATGCAGGTTTCTGTAAACACTCCAAAAATCAAGGCAACTAAAATCACTTCCTGTACTTGTGTATGGCATAAAATGAAAACAGAAGCCACAGCCTGAAACACTACACTAGAAGATATGCCTAAAGCTAGCTGGCACCACATACCTTTGTAAAGCATTTTTGTCATTACTGTGGCACATGAAACAGAGCCCTCAATACAAAAACACTGTCAAAAAGGAAAGACAGTCTTTTACTTTTTGGTGAAAATCTGCTTAAGAGTAATACTACATTATTCAAAAGTATTATAGGGTTTTAAACAGGCAAGACCAGTTCATCTCACCTCACTCGAAAACTGGAGGCAGAAGACTGGCTGCAAACACTGACAGCCCACAAAACCAGGGTACCAGGGACTGCAAATGTGTCCTTACTCAGGTTCCTCACTGCTAGGTATGCAATGGCTGCTTATGCCACCTTTAAGAACATGTCTCAGTTCTAAATCTGGTGTAATGATTTGTATAACATCACTAAATTTAGATTTTGCCACCGATTTGTGCACTGCAAAACACAGTATAAATAACAACTTTCTGCAGATGGTGCTTTCTATACATGCAGAATTACACAGAACTGGCATTACCTCATTAAAACTACCATGCTTTCTCATGCAACACACATAGAATGAGTCAGTGTCAAGTTTTAATTGCCAGCAAAGCTTGGGCACCAAAACATATTCTCATGCTACAAGGAATTCCTTCAGACCATGAACATCAGCTTTCCAAACTGAGGTCTGCTACTGCTAATCCCACCAGATCTAGGAGGGTTACATTATTACATTTGTTTATTATTGTTCATTCAGAGGGTTTTCCCCCACAAAACACACTATTAAAATACTGGCAAGAAGTGAAAATAACAGAGTATTGGTTGTGCAAGGAAGCCAAAAGAACACCTAGGCATCAGAGGGTTCCCAAGCTTCCACAGCATATTTAACTCACTGAGTTTTTAAACAGTTTTTGTTTCCTTAGAAGAAGTAAGTAGGTTTACAAAGTGATTTTCACACAGTTTCAAGACACGTCTCTTATTGCAGCTGTTACTTCCACTCATTTTTCAAAAGAGTTCTTACAGGTCCATCTTTAGCAATGAACTTTTCCTATATTCCCCAGGAAGAAGGTCACTCCTCTGTTTACCAAAACTTTTGTCAGGCAACTGGACATTCAAAGTTACGATACAACTGCAAACTCAATCTATAACGCATAAATGGGACAATAAAACTGATTTCAACATAAGTCTCAAGACATTTTGCTTTGTTTTTTAATGCTTAGCGGAAAACTTTCATCAAGTTCAAGTATCCCAAAATGTAAATCTCACTGAATGTTGTGTAGTCCAGTGCTGACAAAACCTTACAATAAAAGATAGGAAGTAGAATAGTATCAAAAAATAAGCCAGCTTCAATAATCTTTAGCAACCAAATTCTTATGTACTCCTAGGAAGCAGGTCATAGTCCTTCTTCCTGGGGAGTACTATGACCTACTTCCCAGAGAATACATAAAACACTGGTTGCTAGAGAGTACTGAAAACTGATTAAGAAAGGTGAGGCTGCTCAGCCTGGAGACGGTTGTGTGAAGACATCACAGCAACCCTCCAATATCTCATGGGGAAAGCCAGAGAGGGACTCTTGATCAGGAACTGCAGTGGCAGGATGAGGAGTAATGGGAACAAACTAAAAAAGTGGGAATTTAGGTTCAATATATAGAAGAAATTCTTTACTCTGAGGGTGGTGAGACACTGGCACAAGTTGCCCAGACAAACTATGGATGCCTCATCCTTGGAAGTGTTCAAGGCCAGGCTGGATGGAGCTCTGAGAGGGTCTAGCAGAAGGTGTCCCGGCCCATGGCAGCAGCATTGGAATGAGACGGTATTTCAGGTCCTTTCCAAACCAAACCATTTCATAACCCCAAGGTTCTATGAATTCATGCTTTGACCCCCAAACTAACGGTATGCTTTTTCAAAGGCTAGATGGCCTGTATTATTTCTGTGCTAATTGCTAACAGCAGCAGCCCTCAGTGTGTGTTCAGCCTTGCCTACGCAACCACGGCCCTACTGCTCACACCTCAGAGCGAGAGCACCTCCAGCTCCGCTCCAGGCCATCTCCTGTTTTCATGACCCAGTCTTCTATTTACTGAAGACACAGTAAATACATCTAGGCTGCATGACGATATTTAAGTAAACACGACTCCACTCCTCCACCAAACCTAATCCTTCAACATGTTTTCACAACCGGTTCTCAACCCCAGCGCCATGCCCGATTCAACTTGTTTCACTTCATTCTCAAAAAAGTCGATCGGCTGCGTGAGAAAGGAAACAACCGGGCCGCGTCCGAGCGCTATGAATGTACTCGGGTCCCCTCAGGAAGCCGCCGCACATCCTGTTTCTCCCACTCGCTTTGAAGCGCTCCCCGCCGCACCGCACGGTCTGCGCGCCGCGCCGAGCCCCGCTCCCAGCGCGCCCGCCGGCTTCCCACGTACCGAGGCCGTGGCTAGCGGCAGTCAGCACACACCAGCCACCAAAAGAAGGCCACCGGCCTCCCTCTCCGCCTCCTCCCGCTCGCACACACGCTGCACGGAGGCACGGGAGTGCTGGTGACCGCTTCCAGAACAGCCCTTCACCACCAACTTCCTGCACATCGCTAATTTCGCAATTTCAGCCTGACAAACACTCTTGATGCCCGAGGTCCGGGCGGGAGGGGGCATTTCTGTTCGCTCGCTGACTCCAGGGAT
>WBMY01002937.1:1406863-1477029 GCA_013397315.1 Donacobius atricapilla
CCATTCATCCGCTCACCCACCCATCCCGCCCCGGCCCACGCAGACCCCGGCCCAGCCCCGCACGTGTCGTCGCTGCCGCCACAAAGCCCCTCCGCGAGGCCGCCGCGGCCCGACCCGTACCCGGCCCGGACCCGCACCCGCACCCGGCCCGCACCCGTACNAGACATTAGGGTGAAATTCTTCACAGAAAGGGTGATGAGACAGTATAATGGGCTGCCAATGGAGGTGGTGTAATCACTGTCCCTGGAGGTGTTTAAAGAAAGTCTGGACACGGCACTCAGGGCCAGGGTCTGGTTGGCGAGGTGGTGTTGGGTCATAGGTTGGACTCGATGATCTCAGGGGTCTTTTCCAACCCAATCGGCTCTGTGGTTCTGTGCCTCCCACCAGGGCAGAGGGCTGGCAGCCCGGCTCGTTGAACGCTGTGCTCTCTGTGCTGAGATTGGTCACATTAAATGGCAGGCGGTCACATGAAATGGAACGAGTGGCAGGTTCTGCCATTTTGGTGTGTGGTGTGCCGGCGTCTGTCCCTGTGCAAAGCACGGCATGGGTTCCATTGGCTCTCCTCTGCTGTTACCAGTTCATGTTCAGCTGTTCAGCCGTGTGAGAAATGCCATGCAACAAGTAGGAAATGGCTCGGCTGCCAGCACCACCCCGGGAGCGAGTGTCGCGCTGACTGCGGAATGCCACAGACGATGCTTCCCTCGGGAGTCACACAGCGCCAGAGGTGTTTGCAGACTGCCACAGCTCGCCTTCATCAAGAACTGAAGGGCCTTTGCATCACATTTTCTACCATGGATTCTTGAAGACACCGATCCTAGTGTGAAACTCAGGGATCTGGCTTACAGCTGGTCCCGCATTGGTGGTGGGCACCTGTCTTGGGCCTGCACAATCCACGCAGCCGTGGGCTGCAAGGTGACACCTCCACTTCGGTGTCACTCCAGGTCAAACTGAGGGTACATCTGTTCCCAGACCCAGCAGGCACAGAGTCTAGTGAAAGCCTTTAGTGACTGATACATCCTCATATACAGGTAGTTCAGCTGGCTAAAGCTGTTTCAGGAAGCAGTATAGGACTAGGGTTCTTCACTCTACACGTAAAGACCCTCTTCAGCCTGTCCTGCTGTTAAAGTAAGTTTGGAAAGTTGCAGGCCAGCATCAGCCATTGCCTCTAATGAAAGTCCCCTGCTATGCTGCTCTGGCCATTTTTTATTTCTCCTGCACAAACCTTGCTGTTATCACTATGATATAGTATGGAGCCATATAATCTGTCATCATTTCTTGATGGCTTTTCCTGCACCAAACTTCTCCCCCACTGCTTCTTCAGCAGTGGTGACATTCCTTCCTCATCCCCATGCTCCACATTTATGGCTGGGGAAGGACAGATGTGTTTCAAGGCAAGCAGGGTAGTGGTGGTAGGTAGAATAAACTTCTTCCTCACACCAGGAACAGGTGTGAATGCAAAACCTAAACCTGACAAAGACATGAGTTTGCATAAGCTGAATTTTAACGTGTTGAAAATGAGAGGTTCCTCTACAGTACAAATTGAGGATTTGATTATCTGCAGTTGGCTGTCTAGGCTGGCTGCCCTGTCGGACTGGTGGCTGGTGAACTGAGGCTCACCTGGGCAGGGTCGGAGCTTTGATCTGGGAAAGCAGCAGGGCAGCACCCTGAGAAAGGAGATGTGTGCTTGAACCGTGCATTGCCACACTTCAGAAGGTGGAGTGACTCTACTGCCTCCATATTCTCTCAAAAGTTATGACTACGGTTGGGTCTTACTGTTTTAACTTAGCATCAGCTTTCTTTAAAGCACTGAGCTGCATTATCAATTCAAGTTTTGCCACGGTCTGATTCCTGACACAGTATTATTTTTTAAAAAGTTTTGCTTTAGTCTAACATATGATATTCAGAATGCTGTTTCAATTGCATAACCTTCATTTTTGGCCTCTTTCAAAGTTACATTTTAGGAGTATCTGTATGACAGGTAGGTCTGCACAGCTAAGGACATGGTTGAAACAAGCACTGCCATCCTGAGTTGCAAACTTACGGGAAAGATTTAACAATGGGCATGTACCATGGGGGATCTTTGCTTGTGAGAGAACCTCACAGCCAAGGTGCTCACCTGTCAGTGACAGCTGCAGTATTATGAAGTTTAGAACGAATAATACTAGTGATAATGCATAGTGGCTTATTTCAAATGCTTCTCTCTGTTGTTTAGCTGTCATGCAATCTCATTCCACAGAGGAGAGCAATATAATTTATAACATTTGTTCTAACTTTGGGTGTATGATAAATGAGGACTGAGTAATATTTAGTTTAGATACACAAACTTCATGATGATCCACTTGTCTTTTTAATCAGCATTTCAAATAGAGGAAAAAAAAGTACTTATTACAATTAGCAAACTTCTAACTTTTTTTCAGTTATATATCTCTCCTAACAACCATCTCAAAATGAGCTGCATAATTTAGCTTAAGTTTACTTTTTAATGCAGGTTACAGACGAGTGACACCTAGCTGAAGGGGGAAGTACTTTGAATATGCATGGTCTTCTATTTTGTATGTATCTTCATATTTTCATATGCAATTAGATATTTGCATTTTGAATTATGATTCTTGACAGAAGCCCAAAAAAGTAGAGTGTGTAAAATACACAATCTATACTACAAGGTTACTAGCAGAATTGCAAAGAATTTTTCAAGTTTTAGGTCCTCATGAACACATTTAAGATGTTGCAAAGTATTAGATGCAGTTCACCTGTGTTTCCAGCCCTCTAAAACACTGAGCAGGAAGGTTCTGCTCTGTATTGCATTCACCCTGTATGATGCCAGGAGATACCATCACTTCCCTTGAGCTCAGGCGTGTTTTCAATTCACTGTTCGGACCTTAATGAAGGGACTACTGGGTAACTGTGTTGCTTAATCTTCCATTGAAATAACTATTAGGAGATCTGTATCTGTGGATCATATAGATTATGTAAGTATTAAAAACAATTTAAAAAAAATGGAGAGACTTACAGAAAAATACGAATGTTATTTTAATTAAGCAAAAACAGAGTTATAATCACTCTTTCTAAAAATAAAATTAGACTCTTTATCAATCCTTAACATCTGCATTTAATATTTTCTTCTAAACAAAAATACAGATGCAATTATGTAGCAAATTACAGTCTTTGACAACGTATAGTATTTACCTTCTCTTACACTTACTTTAATTCTAATTTGGTCATTAATACTTGATTCATTACTGCAACATGTTACTTGTAGTAAAAGTGCCACAATTGAACTATAAACATGACATTGCGATCTTAAAACTGCTTCGCTATAAACTGTAGAGAATATACAGAGTTACAAAGTTGTTGTTTTTATCAAAATATACAAACCCCCCCCCAAACCTAACACAAGCTAACAATATTCTTCTTATGAACTATACAGTTATATAAAATATTTGTAAAATTATCTTTGTATTTATAAATATTCTACCTTATTTGCTTTGGTCTATATTTATCACCATACAAGTCCACTTAAATGATATCTTTGTGTACTTTCTTTGAAACTTTCCTGTGTTTATTATTCTATTATCCTTTCTTTAAATGGAACCAAAGCTGCCATGAAACCAGAACTTCTCAAAGTGTTCATAGCATTCACCAGTGATAGAATAAGTAAGTGGACTGTATTATTACTTCAATCAATACTGTATTATCATTTCAATTGTAGTTTTATTGTACCCAAGCTATAGTTTCTTTTAAAATATTGAAGATAACAAAGTTAAGTAACAAATTGTGAACCATCATGAAGTAGAGAACCACTAACCCTTGTTGTGACTTAATTTTTTAACACTTCACAGGGATGAACATACGTGACTACTGGAAATGCAGATACGGTACAACAGAGCCCCATCATATAAAATGCAACTTGCAGACATACACCCGCTTGGACATTTTTAAGCATCTCAGTTAAAATGAATCACACTTCTACAAAATGGTATTAACTGGAATATTTTGGTGCTGTCTTTCAGAATCCTGTTCTCCCAGTTCGCAGTGAACTGTGCAGCTGCAAGGCTCACCATAATCCTTTGCTGTGGCAGGATGAGGGAGGCAGGAAGGCCAACACTCCTCCCTCCAGCAGCCCGCTCCTGGCCCCTCTCTGCTCTGCGGCCACAGGACACTACTGGAATGGTTGGTGGGATCACTGAGAAGGGACATCTGAAGGTTAAATGTTGCATTTAAGGCATGGAGATGACAGGGAACCGCACAAACTGGCCCTACACCTGTTCATACATAGTGATGCATCAGTCTTATTTACCTACTCCTCTCAAAACCAAAGTATTTATGGGGAGTTGCTCTACTGTTTGTGTCCAAGCATTCTTCCAGGATGAGGAGGAAAACATGTCCATCTGTTGAGAAGAACTGTATTTCTAAAAGACAAGAGTTGCAGACCCACCAGGAGGTGGACATTTCTATACAGGATTTCTGTTTTATGAGAATGATTTTCTTTAGACCAATGCACCTGAAGAGCTCACCAGGCCACTGATATGGGGATTTATGCAGTTTGGAAGACTAGCTATAGCAAATTCCACTGAACCTTTATTAAATGTCTCAGAGATATATAAATCTGGAATACTTCTCACACCAGCACTCAGACTTAACAGTTATTATGGTAACTACAAAACTGAATATGGAAAGGAAAAGAGTAGTTTAAACTCCTGAATATGTTTTGTAAAGGCTGAGTTACAGAAAAGCATGGCAGAACTCAAATGTACTTCAGCACACCCAAGCCCATGAAACACTTCCCCACTTTCACTTTAGAATACACAAGATTACAATTATTTCCTTTATAAACACATTACTTTTGTTAAAAAAAATGCCATATATGGTTTCTGCAGCAAAAATTCCTTCTACAGAATATACCACAAACCTACTTATTTCTTATGCTTTGAATGATTCTGACTTAAAACCAGAACTGTAAAATAGTTCAGTGAGTAGTTTCTTGTAATGCTAAGTAGAAGGGTTTGGGTTGGTCATTTTTCTTTCTCTCTATGTTAGAGTCTGTTGTGGCAAAAGTATTTTGGGTGTTTTAAATTAAATTTGTGTTATTGCAAATACTAGTTTCTCTGTGTTATTTTTTTCTTTTGCATATATTGACACACATTTAGATGAAGAAATCTGACCTTATTGATACATTTCCCCATTCAATACATCTTTATCTTCTTCAATATATTGTTTTGGATTTTTCTTCTCTTTTGCACAATTGTCACTCAGAGTATAACTTCTGGAGTTACATTTTGTGTATTTTTCACTTCACTTCCTTCCGAGCCAAGGAAATGTGGGTTTTCCAAAAGTTTAGTGCTTTCATTGCAAAACGGTTCTTTCCTATCTTGTGCACCCGGACTTTTGAATAGATGTTTCTTCTGGTGCATTCCAAGAGCAGCTGCAGTCTTGCAAATTTTGGGGCACTGAAAGCAAGCATATCCTTTCCCATTATGTTCACGTACGTGCCTTTGCTCGTGGTTCCTTTTGGTAGAAAGATACAAGAAGCTCTGAAAGCAGAACTGGCAGTGGTAGCGTTTTTCTCCAGTATGAATTCTTTCATGTATTTTGAGTGTTTCATTTAAAGTGAATGCCTTATTACAGTATTGGCATACAAAATCTTTGACACCCAGGTGAATACGTTCATGTTTCTGTAGATTTCCAGGAACTGAGAAACATTTACCGCAGGTTTTGCAAGTGTAGGGCTTTTCCCCCGTGTGACACCTCATATGCATTTTTAAAGTGGATGGACTTTGAAATTGTTTTTGGCATAACTCACAAATGTAAGGCTTTGAAGCAGCTACATGCAAGTGTACGTGTTCTTGAGCTTCTGCTGTGGAAGACTGGTCTCTTTCACAGAGCTCACAGTGAAGATTAGGCATTTCTGTGTTCTCCTCCTGGCTGACTGCCTTTTCCTCGGGAGCATTCCTGAGCTCATACTCTCGACTGCATGTGTTGTGGCTTTCCATACCGGTGCTCTTGCTTCCGTGCTTTTTCCTCCACTTGGTCTTTTTAATTTTTCTTAGCTGTTTGGATTTCTTTTTTGGTTTGTAATTATAGTAAGGTCTCCAGGGTTTATCACTAGAGTCCTGGTCACTAACATCGTCACACATTTCTGTCAGCTCCAGGCATTCTGAGCCATAGAGTCTAGATGGACTTTTTTCTTTTACCTCCATTTCTGGTTCTTCAATGAGATTGTCCTGTTTGGACTCATGTTTGGATTTTCGGCCCCTTTTACAGAACAGCTTAGATCCTAATATATGTCTTTTTACAATGGCCTCATTACCAATTTTTACTGTTATCTGACAAAGAGGAGCGACATTGCTGTCAGCAGATGTTCCAGGTAAGGCAGGCTTTGCAATGTACGTTTCAGTTTTACTGGACTCTTGGACAGTATTTGTAGTTTTGTTAGATGAAGCTCCAGATCCTGTCACATGCTGCGTATCCTCAGTTGCTTCTGCTCTGTTGTACAGCAGTGCTTTCTTTTTGTCCTTAATAGTTTTTGGTTTTGTAATGCACTTCCCATAATTATCCAACCCATACTTAGAGTCATCACTTACTGACTGACTGGGCAGGTTATGTAAAGATTCTGTCTTACTGTTTTCTATGGAAGTGACTGTTTTACTGTGCATTATTACTGATGAAACTCTGCTACTGTGCATTATAACAGAGGGTGCAGAACTGCTGTAACTGATGACAGAGGTTGAATTTTCATTCACGTTAGCTAAAGACACCACTGAAGAATCACACTCCTGCAAACCTGAGTCACTTGCAGTAGTGGAAACTCTTTTTTCAGCTGGGAAAAAGTCCCTCTGCAGGTCAGAATTTAAGATACCTACTCCCCAAGAGGAAGAATTCCGAGTATTTGTGGAAGATGCTGTATCATTACATGATGATGTATCCAAGGCCAAGGTTCTGCTGTTTGACATTATACTATGTTGAAAATTCAACGGTGGTAGCTCGGAGCTAAGAGAACTCGGAATGAAACAGTTAGTAGAAGCATTTTCATTACCCTGGGTACTTGTTGGAACATTTTCATAGGAAGAATTTCGATAGGATTTATAAGGCAGTCGCCTGCATTTCATAGGCAAGAGTCGATACAGTTTGTATGGGTACATACTTGGTTTTAAACCACCATTGGCCGTCTTTTTATTTACTGACAGGCGATGGTCAATTGCATGGAAAGACTTCTGGTGATTTTTCAGTATATAGTAAGTCATGAAGGTCTCCAGACAGAAAATGCACTGGTAGCGCCTCTCTCCAGTGTGCCAGATCTCGTGTCTGGTGCGGTACTCAGCCAACGCGAAGACTTTATTGCAGTAGTGACAAGGGTACGTTCTCCTCCAGGAATGCACATTTGCATGTCTTCGAAGGCTGGACAATGTGACATAACTACGCTTGCAAACAACACAAGTGTATAATATCTGCCCATCAACGACTTTAACCAAATGATCCGTTTCTGGTAAAGTGCAGTTTGCATTGGAACAATCAGTGATGCTGTTTTCAGACAACGGAGGCTCTGTATTCGCATAGGAACTTCCGTTCTGTCCCTCTGTAGCAGTACAGTTATCTGCAAAATTTTGTTCATTTCCATTGTGAGCTGGTAAGTTCTTTGATCTCACGCAGACTTGTTCATGACTTTCCAGTATATTTAGATTTGCAAATTGTTTGCTGCAGTATTTGCATATGAAAGTTTCCTGATGCTCTGAATGGAGCTGAAGGTGAGCAGTGAGTAATACCCGGTCATTGAATGATTTTGCACAATAGTTACAACTGTAAACAGGTGGAGTGGCAGTCGCTCCAGATGCAGAGACATTAGCAGAAGTGTTTTCCTCTTCTCTGGATACACGCAAATCTCCTGCTTTATTCTGAGATTTTGGAAAGGAAGTAGTTGTCTGATCAGTAGCTGCTTCGTGCTGGGCTTCTGCAGTGGTTACGGTAGAGGCAGGTACTTTTGCTACAGCCAAACCAGTCCCCTGGGGCTTCAGGGCTGACTTAGGAGCACTACCAGCTTGTTTTCCCTGCTGAATGACTGGGGTGGCTTGGTGGTTTTCATAGCGGTCCTCACCCACCTGGTATGAAGGGCTGCTGTCCTGGTCAACAAAAGGTGCTCCTTGTGAAGTATCTCCCCCAGAAGAGACTGCATAGGAGTGTTCAGCCAAAGTGCTGGCTGGCTCAGCATCTTTGCACACATCGCTTCTGTCGAGGCTGATGTTGGGAGCTTGTATTGTCTCAGATACCTTTTTAAAGCTGGCCCTCAAATCAAGGGGAGAAAACAAGTTGCTTTCTGTTTCAAAAATTGAGAATGCATTTGTAATTCGTGGTCCATTTGTCACAGCAGAATCTTCATGTCGTTTTTCATGTTTTTCCTCTTTGACACTCCCTTTTTCATTAACACAGTATGAATAGGGACAGGGGGAACTTGAAAAATTTACATCTGTAAGATCTTCTAGAAATGATATTCCCAGTTTTTTCCCTGCAGCTGCAAGGTCCGTTACAGTTTCCTGCCTCTTAACAACTACTGTGGAACTGTAGATGTAATTCAGTATCTCTGTAAACACTTCAGCTTTGAGATCATCTAACTCCAGTACATGACCTGAAATACAGATAGTACGGCTCCAAAAAATGTTTTTAAAGTAAAGGCTAGAAGCTGCCAGCACATTACTATGGGCTTTAAATTTGGTGTCTTCCACAATTATGGTGACATCGCATAAAATACCCCGAATGCGCTGTTCATTTAAAATGGAAAGTACAGTGTCACTGTGGAAGTCGTCCTTGAGATCCTTTGAATGGGACATGACTGTCATCTACAAGAGAAAAAAAGTAAATTAGAAGGCATTTTTCATCCATTTCAGTTACAGATAAGGCTTACAGTTCTATATAATATTTTATTTTTTTTTTTTCATGTATTAACTTTTAAAGTTTAAGAATGAGTAAAATTGTGTCGTAATATTTCAGGTTTAAGTAATATTGTATTCTCTGGTACCAACACTACTGCAGGCTATGTCTGTCCAGATCCAGGAGGCAGGAACACCAGAGGATCCCTCCAGGCTTGAACCTGCAGTCCATCTTGTGCCTTTCCCTGGGAATGCAGCCGATGGCTTTTGCCATGCCAGCGGGTGCAGCCGCTCAGGGTCACTGCGAAGGACTCCCCGAAGCCGGGATGGAATTCCCCAGCACACCACGGAGGGAGGGGAAGGCTGGGTTGCTGAGGTTCCATGCAGAGGGAGGACTTTGCTTTCTGTGTTGTTTGTCAGACACCGACTTCACAACACAGCTGCACCTGACCTCCTTACTCAGCTCATATTTAAATCACAGCAAGAGAGTCTCAGTTTCAGGATACGGCTTTATAAGCAAATGAATGCACAAGAAACCTACATCTGGTAGACAACAGTGAAGTACTTATCACGCTGTTTATGTGAACAGAATTTTCTTGAATATTGGTTAAATTCACTCAATAATTTACACTACTTTAAAGTTACTAAAAAGTCCTGAGTAAAACAAGTAAAAAATAATGGAATAACAAGTAGAAAATATCAGAGTTTTTTTCTTCAGTTATAGTTGAGATTTAGTGTTCACACTTTATAATGAGTGTGTTCTTAAATTCTTTCAAATAGTAAGATTTTATTGCAATAATAACTACTATTAAATCACTGCTAATATATAATAATGAGATTTAATGCTGACAAAAACTATTTAGATTACTCAGGATGTTATTATGAATATACTGGTTCATTTCATTGAGAAAAAATATGCAAAGTATGAATGAAAAATATTCTGAAAAAAATGGATCAATTTGCCAGTTGAATTTGAGTTTTGACAATTTTTGCCAACTGAATTTTGTATCTGGTGAGAATCTCTGTCTTCACCAGATGGTTTTTCTCAAATTCTTATCTCTACCACATAATGAGGTTTGTTCCTTTTTTCCCCATGTCTGGAGTAGTGTTTTGAACTACTACTATCTATTTCTGACTTCAAGTCATGAAGAAATAGTTGTGCTAATAATGGCACTTACCAATCACTACAGTAAAAAAAAAAAAAACCACACTTCTTAAAGACCCTTTTCTTTAAACTTTTGGAAGCAAAATGCACCTTAAAGAGTATTACTGACAGAAATTTTGTAAGACGGGCTAAAATATTACAACACTCTAAGTTAGGATTTATCTTCTAAACACTCCATCTGCTGCTCCAAACTTTAATTTTCAGCTTTAAAACTTTTACGACCTTTACCCTCAAGTATTTTATGTTAGGAATGTCAATATATAAGATGGGTTTGATCCAAATGGCAAAATAAAGGTTTGACCCATATTCACTAGGCAAACAAGCAATGGCCATTTATAACACATTGGCTCATTCACCCAAAATACTGGGAAGTAATCTATTCTGGAAAATGGGGTTTTTATCACGAAGCTAAGTAATACACATCATACATCCCTGCTCTAGCTCAACTAATTACACTTAGGACAATTTTAACACAAATCCACAGACTACTTCCCTGCAAATCAAATTACACAAAAAGCAGCAACAACCTTACTCTGAAGACAAACATACTACGAACAAGACTGTAATTTGGTACATTACAGAAGAAGCTTGGAAGTAAGTTTTTACCTTGCAGCATGGCCACTGCTTCATCAGGAAAGGTGTTGTCTATGCAAATAATCAAAATTTCTAACAGACTTTGATGGCTGAGAATTTTCAATGCACAGAATTCACAACAAAACAATGATTCACAAAAAATACCTCTGATGTTTCCCATGATGTGCCGTGGATGTCAAGAAATGAATTCATCAGTTAAATGATGATAGAAACATACATGAATATTATTTTGATTATTTGATCACTCTCGGCAGCTGTAAATCTAGATGCAATGTTTTGTGCCTTGAAATCTTAAACTCATAGTGTATGGTGGGTTTGTTTATGACACTAATTTGGCTTAAATAAGAGATATTTACTCATTTGAAATGGTAACCTGAAAATCACAGTGGTTAGATACAGTTATCTGCTTTGCTTGGGTTATCTGAAAATTCAGATATAACTGTAGATAGTTTGTGGCATATGAAGTCTACAGAAAGCATACTGATAATTCTTTTCTTCCAGCAAGCAGCCACTATTCCATAATTGATTCCTTTTTCTCATTGACAATGTCTGAGATTACATCTGACTTGCGCATGTGATGTGGTATTAGAAACCAACTGTCAGACATCAAAAACATTTCTCAACAGGAGCTATTGATAGGGTTATTTCCTGAGTATAGGAAATAAATGATGTCAACTCTACCTCGCAGTGAACTGCCCCACAGGAACTTGCCTGTGTTTTTTCAGTTTCTTTATTGGAGACAGCTGGTTTTAGTTCAAAGACACATCATCTGATGCCTCACAGATGACACTGCTAAGTGTATCAGACTGCTAGTGCCATGCTGTGAGAGGCATACAAACCCAAGTGGGTTTAGTACAAGTCTTATTATTCAACTAATTATTTCAAAATTTATCTTCCTAAGGACAGAAGTGAGTATTTTAAATTTCTACTTGCCATGTACATAGATTGACAGCTTTTGCAGTCCTGGATAATTTGGTATGCTCAGTAAAATACTAAACTAGATTCCTTGTGTCAACATTCTAGCAATGATCATTTGCTATTTGGTCATTTAATTTTTTTTCTGTGTGCTAAACCATAAGCTAGATATCTCATTGGAAAGTTATACAGAAAAATTCCAGAGCAAATAATTTTCCAGAGCCAATACTTTTTTCTTTTTCATCTCAACCTACACATACCTCAAATAGTCCATTTATTCATGCTGGTAATTATTCTCTACTGCCTTCTATTTCACCTGTCTTGCTTCTTGCATTTGTAAAAACATGTCTGAAATGCTATAAGATCAAAATGCCCTACCTAGCACACACATATAAACGGAGCATTTTAGGAATATTTTACATTCCATTTGCAGCTCATACTGTATAATGAAAACCTGCTCTTCACTTTCCAAGGGAGCACTACCAAGAACCAAGATACAGGGAGATTAAAGTTTTCATATGTGTTAACAGTAAATATTTTTCATTAAAACACTGGAAAGACCGTTCAGAATGTAGTTATTCTTCTGTATGATTTTTATTATAGAGTTATGGAAGAAATTTTCGTTTTATTTGTAAATTTTTCCCAAAACATATATAAATACCATTTGACCTGTTAAAGGGCAACAAAACTCCTCAGCCAACTAATCCCTCTTTTTTTTTTTTTTTTTTGCACAAATCTGTCTGTTAATGTCATACTTTTTACTCTCAATCCAGACATAAATAATTTCTTAGGAATCTGAACAGTACCTCTGTATCATTACCTAATAGTCTTTGGTACACCCATGAATAGCTTCAGGTTCGGAACAGCAGAATTTTTAATTGGGAGTTACAGTACTATTTGCAGATTTTCTGCAAAAACAGTAACAGACTTAACCTGTCCTTAAAAGTTGTTGAATCACTTGGAAAAATAAGATTTAACTGTTCATCTGAAACTTAAGTATAATGGTCGGTAGGTTTATTAAATTATAACAGTACCTTTGCTGACATCAACAGAACACCACTCCAGGACAACAGTCGCAAATGAAAATAAGTAATATTAAAATTTAATGTCAAGATCAGAGATTGATGCATCCAAACACAAATTTGACTACTTATGCCTCACAGATGACACTGCTAATTATAAATAAAGAAGCCAGCTCTTATGTGGACACAGCTAAGAGTAAAACCTACCGTTAATTTTTATATTAACATTACTCTGAAGTCAACAAAGAGTTCACAATAAGTTTTACTGACCCATGAATACAAAATACAAAATTTTTTTCTACCAAAGAGAACTATTACAATCTAGGAATATTCTTTTAATCTTTTGAAATCCACTGCCAGACAAGTGTACCTCATTACATAAGAGATTCTTCTTTTCCACTTCAGTCAGCTAAATGTGAAAGACAAGCTAGGGGTGTAACAAATATCTCCAAAGCATTAAGGGCAGTTGCTAGTACCCAGGCAAAATCAAAACCAGCAAGACAAATGATGAACTGTAGTAAGAATTCTCCCTGTTTTCTTACTCCATAGATTTCCACTGGGATTTTAAAAGTGTTAATATATGGTTAGTGGTACTAACCAACAGGACGCTACAGAAGTATGTTCATTCCGTATCTTATGTTCAGTTTCACCCCACTCTGTAAAGGTACTCTGAAGTCTGTGTTTTGTTTCCAGCCGGCTTCCCCAGCTGAGGAGGAACATTCACCTGTATCCAAGTCTGCTAAAGGATGCTGGGCTTGTTCTAGAGACAAAACCGAGTCAGGCATCATCAACAAACAAAAACCCCCAAACTACACACACCCACGCCAACCCCTCCACTCACATGCCCCCAGCTCTGATCCTTGCTTACCTGGAAACCTACTGTCCAACCATCACGGCTACGGTGACTGCCCAGTTTTTTATGGAATCATTTCACCAGTCCCATGTCGGCAGCAGGGCTGCCTGGATCAGGGTGCTGCAGCCTCCCTGCAACCTCGGGCATGCAGGGCCGTGTTCATGGTGTCTAATGATGTTAATGGTGCCCAATGACTTCCAATAGCTCACTCTACAGAGCTACGTTACTTCTTCAACTGAATTGAGAGACTTTCTCTCGATACTCACAGCCTTCCTTCCCTGTTGCTATAGGAGAGCATAACTTTAAATGGTTTTTTTTTCAGCCTCGCGCTTTTCTCTTTTATTTCAGACAGCTGGAGAGGCTGGGTTAGGGCGATGGAATTCAGCCTAAGAGTATGTCAGTGTTAACAGACCTCTCATGTCCCACCAGGAACCTTTCATTCAGAGCCGGGACTCGTTCCCACTCTTAGCACCCCGACCTCCCTTCCCTCACTCCCCGCTTTACGCGTGCCGTGACCTCTCCCACCGCCCGGAGCAGCCCGCGCGGCCTCGGCAGGGCTCCATCGGGCACGCAGGACGAGCCGTGCCCGGGCGCTCCGCGGCCGCTCCGCTCCGTCCCCGCCACCACGGCCCCACAGCCGCGGCTGGGCTCCCCCGGCCCNGGCCTGGCTCGGCGGCGAGCTCCGCGCTCAGCCCAGGCGGCCGCCAGGAGCGCGGGCCCCTCCGCCGAGCTGGTCGGAGGCGGCCACCGCCAAGTGAGGCCGGTGAGGAAACGCGGCGCGCCCTGCGCCCAGCGCCTGCTCCGCGGCCATCGGTGCAGTGTGTGCCCGTCCCAGAGAATTCCTCTTGCACCCAACGCACGGCTTCAATGCCTGACTGTCCTTCCAGGCCTTTCTGCCAGGAGGAAAGAGAAAGTGTTTCTGAGCATAGATGGCTCTGTGCTACCTTCTGCCACTTCCCTCCAGAAAGCAGAGATAAAACATAGCCTTGACAAAAAAAACCCGTGAAATAAACTACATTTAAGCACTGAATTATAGTAGTATTTGCCATTTTCCTTATCTGGTTATATTATCTTTAAAAAAGCATATATAGAAACTCAAATAATATGAGAAAACTTGTTTTAAGCAGTATTCTTACTCATAATTGAGGTTTCTTGATATTTTTTACTGCTCAGGAAACAAGCATAACACCAGCATTAGTGCTTCAATAAACAGTAACAAACGCTCCCTTAGATAAAGAAGGGCAGATTTCATTTGTCCAGATGCTCCAACACATTTGGTACAGCCCTCCCAGATATTGTCTCTCTCAGGCTGTCACCGCAAAGAGTCAGCAAGTCTGTTTTCTCAGAGCTCGGAGTCATGAAGCTTAGAGAAAAACTGGGCTTTGAGACAGGTGAAAAACGCTGTTAGATAAATGAACAGTTTGGTTTTGATCTTAAAGCTGGCTTTTGCCCAAGGCTAACCTATGTTTACTTTTACAAGGTATTGTGTATAAGGCTTCATGGCATAGAAACTTATTTTCAAATCTTAAACTATACATTAAAAGAACTGAATAACAGTAACTGATTCATTTTAGACCAAAAAAAAAAAAAATCCATAAGCATGAACTATTTCATCATTGTCACACTTGATGGGCCTGGAAGTTAGAATTTTGGTAGAGCCTCTTCATGATAAATGCTGCTTATCATCGCAGGAAACTGCTTAATATCAACATAATGTACAAAATCTATTATAAAGAGGGGAGGTTTTTTTTGTTTTTTTTTTTACCCAGCACACTGTCTTGGAACTAACAGTGCTTTCCTGGTTGGTTAAAAGCTATAGAAAGAATTTTTTTCCTGTCAGGAAATTGTAACCATTTCAGTGACTTATCCATATACACATCTTTCACTAACTTACACAGTCCACATTAAAAGTTCATCTTAGAAATACTGAACATGTCTGTGAAGAGTTTAATTCCTTTTGTAATTCTGGATCACTGGAATTCTTACCTATAAGTTCACCTGCTGAAGCAATTAATATGTTTTTAGCTTAGGGCTCTCTGCCACCAAAGAACTTTTTCTTTAATCTCATGGTAAATTGAGTCATAAGATGACCAGTAGCTGTTCACCAACAGCTGTGGGAGACGGAACAAATAATTGAAGAACACAGTGGTTTTGATTGCAAAGTCAGAGTGTGTCCCAATGTTTTCCCAACATTCTTTTTTATTCCAGCCTACATAATGGATAAGCAAAGTTTCATACTCACATGTAGGTTACTTTTAATCTTGGACTTTGCCTATTGCTTATTTGCTGTTTTTCCTTTATTACTATTTTAGATATGTATCTACATAATCATATGTATTAAGGAAGATTTTTGACACAAGTGCCATAAAAAGTATTTGTGACAAATGTGTTGTCAGTAACAATACAATAAAATGGATTAAATTAAACCTGCTGTAATCCCTTAAAGGAAATAAATGCCTTACTGAACAAGCATCTTGAAACATTTAAGGAAGATTAGGTTATTAATTCCCCCTAAATCTTAATTAAAATTATTTTAAATTGTTTTGAAAATCAGATGCATAACCATCATTTGTATAGCTGATACTCCCAAATTAAAGATAATAATTTATTTGTACTGAAACACTGGATTCTTTGGCAGTCTTAATATCAATAGACAATATAACAGATACAGTGAATGAAAAAAAAATAATGTTTTCTCTCTTTTTTTTTTACAGGGTGTTTTCTTAAGGCAACTTTAGCTCATCCAATAAAAAAAGAATCACCGTTTCTGTGACTAGTAGTGTAATCGAANAGATCTAGAGAAAATTTTTGGCAAATCTCTTTAAAATGCATAAAACAGTTCCAAGGTACTGAACTGGGGTTGTTGGGGTGCTTTGCTGAAGTCTAATAATCTCACTTCTGCAACTCATGGCATGTGGTATTCTTTCTGTAAGAGTATTTAATGAAAAAAAGTGCCAATATTCCTCCTCTGATCAAGCAGTTTCAGTTCTTAAGCAACAGCGGAAAACAACATATAGAGCTTTACTCAGCCTTGCAAATTCCTGGCGAGCAGCAGGAGTGTGGCCAGGATTCGGGGGGTTTCTGTCTCAGGCCTGGAGCAGGCTGTCCGGGAGAAGCGCTCGGACAGACAGCCAGACAGACAGACAGTCACACCTGCCAGCGGCCGGGGCTGCGGAGAGGGAAACAGCCCCTGGGACCCTCAGGGAGGGCAGCCCCCCTCATGGCTGCGGCACAGCAAAGAGCCGGCAGCCCTGAGGGGCTTCACTCTCCCCCTTGTGCTCCACGAGCAAGGGAGAGAGTTCCATGTGCAACCCTTTTCCTCTTGCTCGGCATCAAGTGGAGGGAGAAGGAGCCCAGTTAGAGCACCTGCGGCAGCACCCTGCCCTTCTGAGTCTGGTGGAGAGGAGAGAAGCCTGGGACACCTCACTCAGCTTTCAAACTGTGTTTGAAAAGCCTTTCTCCAAGAAATGCTGCCTTCTTAAAATTTAGGCACAGCCTAATCAGAGTCCCTTAACACTAAACAGGACACATGCAAGCAATTTTTGAAGATGTAACTACATCTTTTTTCTCTTTTGTCAGCCTAAAAAAGAAAATGAAACAACAATAACATAAATCCAAATTCTTCTCTTGCACAAAATACAAAAGCTTATGTTGTATTGCTACTAAGAATCAACTGACTTTACATCTTGCTATCTCTGAACAATCTTAGTATTATTTTCCATTTAAGTCTTTCATTTTTTATGTGCTGCTGGCAAGGCATTTTCTAGTTGCCTGCACTTGTAGGACATATCAGTTCTGAGCTAACAGAGATCAGTTGCAAACATAAAGCTATGTTTACAGACAGAGTGACAACAACAGACATTCTTCTGTTGATGATTGTTGTCAAATGTAGTGATTATTATATATGAATATCTTTCAACAAAAGAAGCGAATTAAACATTTAGGTTTTGTTCATTCAGAACAATTACTATGTGGTATTCTGTTGCCTGTTCTGTAATCAGAAAGGTAAAATAAAAGTAGTTGGGTTCAGCACCCATTTTCCAATTTTCAGAGGAGGCATGATTTGAATATGGGAGCCAGCATATACAATGCAGGCTTGGGGCTGCTGTTCTTCTGGGTGAGGTATGTGGGGGGCCAGGCCAATGCAGCTCTTCTTGCCCTTTACTACAGCTGATGTAGCAAATCATGAATGGACTGGAACTAGAGTTCAATCCCGGCCCCTACAAACACTTTGTTCAGTGGGTCTGTGTGATGGCTGGACACAGCCATTTTGGAAACTAGAACTGGTCTTCAAGCTGTTAAATGGCCATCACGGGCCGCCAGTATTCCTTAAAATTTGGCAAAATATTTTTGGTTTTGCTGTTGTTTTGGTAAACCAAAACCAACATACAAGTGATAGCTATTGCTCTGGGTCATCACTTCAGCGTGGCCAATATTATGTCAACTTAGCAGACATACAAAATATTCTGATGCTCCATTTTGTGCTGACCAAAGAAGCCCAGCCTAAGCCCTACTCCTCCTTTTTCATCGTACTGCATGTTTCCAGACTAAAGGCTGAAGCGTGGCCTCTGCTCATGCAGTGGAGAAGGACTGTAGCAAAAGCAGATTGTGCTGGCAGCACAAAGAAAGCCGTCATGGCTCCAGCTCTGGTCTGTGCTGCTCGCTCTGCCACCAGTGCGAACTGCTCAGATCTGAGCTCAGCTCAGGTGGGGGACAAAACAACTACAACTACAACTACAACTATACTACTACTATACTACTACTATACTACTACTACTACTACTACTACTACTACTACTACTACTACTACTAAAACCCCAACAGTTGGCTTGCCTCTCCTTAATAATTTCCCAAACTCTTTCACTCAAAAGCCTTAATAGTAGCATGTGATGGTACATAACCAGATTGTTTATGGTTCAGGATCATGGAAAGATTCATGTCACAGTGTTTAAACTATCTGAAGTTAATACTAGATTCTGGTATTGATTCTCAACTTGGCTGTTGAGAGTTATGGAAATGTTGAACATTGTCAGGATAATCTTCATTTCCTAAATCTGATTGTTATATGCGAAGTCTACTCTCTTAATGAGCACTCCAAAAAAGTAAATGGGAATATTTTCATTGATTTCAAGGCAAATTTAATTAGGCTGTTTGTCACCTAAGCAAGTTCTCACATTACACCCACTGATTTTAAAGCAAAGATTTGCAGATAACCATTTCCCCTATCTTTGTAATTAATAGGATGTTAGATTTATTTCTTAAAAATATATAATTTGGGGGTAACCCAAAGTGTTGCATACACTTTTCATTTTATATATAAATTAATACCTTAAGGAAGAAAGGCCAAAAATAGCCTGTACATAAACTTGCTGAAGTCAGTACATAAATTTCGCAGAACTGATCTTATTTGTCTTAGCTTCTTTTTAATCCGGTACTGAACACTTGCACAGGAAGTGTGAGTGCTGCCTAAATGCTACATCCAGATATTTTTCCAAAAGTCCACGATCAACTCTCATTTTGACTTCCACAACTGTTCTCAACCTCTGCCCTTCTCCTATTGTTGTCTGGCAGAAGACAACACTTGGGTCTGGATATGTTAGAACCATACTGCTACAACCAACACCACCTTCATTCTTATCTAGTGGCTTTAGTTTTGTCACTGTGAAAAGCAATATGATCATTCTTGCTTCTGAATGCTGGCGCAAAATTCGAATTGATAATGCTGAGCATTTCTGAAAGACATCATTACCCATCATTTCCATCCATACTTATGTCAGTGCTATAAGGATTCAGAATCCTAGAGGATGGTTTCCATTTGCAGACCAAGCCTACCACACTAATTTTATCCAGCTATTGCAAGCCCAATTGAAAGTGCAATAATAAAAAGTCGCAAGAGATATTTCCATTGAAAACATGAGGGTTTTGGTTAAAATCTTTGAGTATTAGGAAACCACATTGGGCCATGCCCAGAAATCTTTTTATATGGTGATTTTCAAGATGCATGCATTATTGTGAGCACATGGTATGTAAATGCATTGGGCTGCTTAATAAGCATTCACTGACACACATCTGCAGCTTTGCTAATGTACCTTTTATTCCTATGTGGTTGTCAAGGAAACAGGTTATGGCCCAGTATTCTGTCTAAAATGTACTGAGAAAGTGTTCTATGATAATTTACTTAAAATAGGGACAACTTAGGTTTCATAGCTCATTGCTTCTGTAAATGCAGGTAACCTGAATTTATCTAATTGTCATGTTTCACTGATTAGTTTAAACCACCGATGCCATTTTATTGTCTCTGAAAATCCATTACATTTTCTGTGCCACACAGCATTGCATATTAAAAGTAAATTTAATTACAGAAAACATTCTGAGATATTATAGGAATTGAAGAGGGATTCTTGGCTTGTAGGGTTGTGGTTTTTGGGGTATTTTAAAATTTTGATTCCTTACTGTCCATTCTGCCTGGTGACCTTAATTACGTATTTCAATTTAGAGATACCACAGCGATAATGACTCTCACAGCAACAAAGAATTTCCTACCAAAATTTGTGCAAATAGTGCCACTGAAATCGGTGGGATTTCTCCCTTTCTTATACTCTTTGGTACCAAGGACCACATTATAATTTAATGAATTAATCAGAATTTCACTGATTCTTTCATTCAATACAAGTATATCTTAAATCTAAAGCGCAGATGCCAGGCATCCTTATACTAACCAAGATTATTATTGGACATTCACAATAAGAAAAAAGGAAACTGCTAATACTTGAAAAAGTCGCGCAAAATGTGAACGTTATTTTGAAATATCCTTTGTTATTATTTATCACATACTATATCTGAATCTACAAAATGCTCTTTCCAGCTCATGAATAAAGAGGTTTTTAACTGTCTCTGATTAAAGTCATGTATAAAGGTAGAGATTCTATGAATTATACCCGACTTAACCAACACAACAGCGTCAAAAACAGGCACTGGCACTGAGAGTTCCTCTGCCTTTCCTGTGTGGCACAGGTTTGGGATGAACACTCGTGACTGGGATCCAGAGCTAACATTCTGGCATGCTCAGGAGGTTTGTGTGCCTACCAATACATTTGGTTTGCACAGATCACTGGAGGCTGTAACAACCTGTCTCAAAAACTATTCTGTCTGATTTTGTTTGTCCAACCTCTATGGCAATAGAAATCCAGTAGGAACCGGAAAATACCAATAATATTGACATGAGAATAGAGCAATGTGGTACCATAGTGAGAGCAAATCTTAAATTATGGTAATAAATTAGAAATTAATAGAAAATATACCCAGGTGATGCAGTGGTGATGGTGTTTGATAGTTTACCTCTATTTCTATGTGAGATTACCCCATAAACTTACCCACCTAAAATCAGGCTGTTCTTCTGTTAGAGTCTTTTAAAAGTGGTATAGACAGGTATTTTCAGCAAAACCATCTCAGTAAATTTGTGAACTGTGTGGCTACAGTGTATCAGCCTGCAAAGGGAAAAATCCAGATTTAATGACTGAATTATTAGCTGAGCACTAATTTCCACATACATTGTGTAACTCATCAAAATTTTCCCTAGGGTGCTGTAGGGCTCCAAATCTACATCTGGGAATTTTAGAATACACCAGCAATAAACCAGTAGCATTAACCAAACTTCTGCTGCATTGTTTTATTATGGTTTAACCTGTGTAGTGCAGACTGGACATAAAGATATGTTCTAGACAGAAATGTAAGCATGTTTTCAAGTTTAAAGTAATTATTTTGAAAGACATCTTCTTTCTCCTTTTTCTCTTCCACCACTTTTCTTTTGATCTGTCTTGTCACAGATATCACCACAGTATCTGTAATTATGACATTTCTAGGCAGCTCTTGTTCTCTGGAATACACTTCCTGTATTTCTCTGCTTAAATGATTATTCATCACTGTCAAACACCCTAATTTTATTATTATCTATCAAATATCCTAAAAATGTTTTCCTGTAACCGTACAAAAACTATGCGGAACCAGGTTTTGTTTTGATGATACTGAAAAAAATGAAATTGTTCCATAGATAAATTGCAAAATCATGCAGATAAGGCCTTATGACTCAGCGGCTAGGCATTCATACAGCAGCAAGTATGGAGCAGCAATTAAGAATACATAGCTCCATCCTCCATTTGCAAATTCTCCATATGCTCTTAGCAGTAGCATTGCACAAGAATACAGGATCCATTACTTGGGCTTGAAAAGGTAAGAAAGTGAGCTAATTTTTTGTTGTTGTTGGTTTAGCCTTGTACATTTCTAGTATATGTTAATTTGAATAAGAAATCTGTAGCTCACATCTGCCCTTAACAAAGGCCAGAATGAAGGAAAATTGCAATGTCATTAATATTACCTCAAATTCCAATAAAGGCATATTCATAAATGACGAAAATATGATAAATGGGAAGCTGAAACATCATGTTTTGAGGAATCCAACAGTAAAAGATCTTACAAAAGCTAAAGATTTCCCAAATTTAGTAATACTGGAATTCAAATATGGAATTATCCATAATAAAGCCCCTTTAATACTTAGTAAAGCAATTTATGTGATAAAACAAAACAGGCACTAGATACCTCAAAAGGGTTAATTGGTACCTATTCATTATGACCAGAATCTGTTTAATAGTCTGACAAATATTATCTGAACACAGCTAGTTTCCCACTGAGAGACCTGCAGTTTCAAATCAAAATGAAGTTTAGAGACAGAAGTAACCTTAATTAGAAAGATCATTGAAAAACAAGTAGGACAGTGTCCAAGTGAATAATTTTCTGGTTTGATTTCATTTTTACTCATACTTTGTTTAGATTTTCTGTTAGGCAGAAATGGAATTTGTATGGATAAAAGAACAAATTCCAATTCTAAAAAGGGTGGTTCAGTATCAACAATTAGACTTTGATGATAAAACTGAACCCCCCCTCCCCAACCCACAACAAAATAAACCCAAAAACCCTAACTGGCCCCGCTGATGTTTGCAGGCTGTGCTGGAGGTGGGAAAAACTGCACTTGCTCCTCCATGCCCTGGTTAGCCCCCTCAACCAAAGAATAAAAGGAAAAAAGTTTACAGAAGATTTTTATGGCACCTCTGGCTACACTCTGCATTAGCTGGATGTAAGTGCCACTGAAATACATACTGCAACCCACGTGTAACAGTCAAACTGGAAACAGCTTGCTAATTACCGGACTCCTTCTAAATAAAGAAATCTGTTTCTTTCGCTAGAAGAAATTACCATTCGCAGGCTGCCAATGAGTTTTTCCAGACTCGAGAAAGCACTTGAGTTCAGTCATATTCATTACAAGAGAACTTGCACCCCTTAACAAAGCGCAAATCTGCAAATGGATTTAAAACAGCCATAGGGAAATGTCCTCAGGTAATGGAGCTACTTTTTAAAAATGCCTTGAGTGGGCATGTTTAAACACAAGGATATAATAAAAACAGTTTATTGCTATGTGCCCCGTCTTTTCTAAAGATAAGTATCAGAGGCAATAAATAGATTTGACATAGCATTTGCTCGGCATTTCCTTTAAAAATAACCACACAAGAAATAAACAAAGAAATGTGCTTTCTTACTACATTTAATAGTGCCCTCCATATTAACATTTTAGACAGGAAAATAATCGGCAGAAGCAAGCTACTGGAGAGAAATCAAATTACAAAAAATGCAGGCTTTAATACGTCACTTGAGATACGCTGTCTGTTACATTTTCAGTTCTTCTGCTTTAGGTGGAACAGAGGCATACTGGAGTGCCTGAAATTTTTCTAATAATTATGAATCAAATGGTTTTATTGTCATCATTAAGGATTTCCTATTACGACATATGACAAGTCATATTCCTGAACAGTTATACTCTGCTCATTTGGAGTGCACTGAACTGGTATATTTAGAAGTAAACGAGAATTAGTTGAATATTACTCACATAGTTAAGGCTATTATTGATAATTGGCTGTGCTTCTAAATACCTCCTCTGCATTCACTTTCAGCGCTGAGTCTTCTTCCACACAAAACATACTCAGTCATTTTAAAGTCAAGGACATGAAAGGAAAATGGCTTCCCTGCTGCAAAAGTCTCATTGCAGTAGTGAGAATTTCTAACGTCACGTACAAAGGGCATCGACGAGGAGATACACTACATTATAAGCTCAGTGGAGACATTCAGTAACATCTGATCTGTATAGGCAGTTACCTGTGGTATACATAATATTTAACTTTACTGGCACTGTAAAACATATTAGCTAAAAATAGAAACAAAGAATTTAATACTTAAATTTTGAAAAATCTATAAGGTCTGCAAATTACCGCAGACCACAGGTGAGCTTATTCTCCAAAGGCTTGTTTAAGGTCTGAAAGGAGTTCTTTTGCACTATGCTTAAACACGGTTCTTTAACTGAACTTCAGAATGGGTCCACTATTTAGGGAAAGGTTTATTTGCATTACTGTGGCTGAATTCAGCAGGGTTTAAAGAAGGTTTAAACCTTCTGATTTTCTACATTTGTCAGCTGCTAAATGTTTTAGTGATATTTTTATACTTGTGGTGATAATAAAACTATTACACACAGTACAAACCTTGACCTACATGCAAGACTGGGCTAGATTAAAAAAGAAACCAGGGTACGTTTCTGGGAGCGACCAATGCAAACCAGAAATAAAACAAGTTTTTGTGTGTACAGCTTTATAAACATGGCATTGTTTAAGAACTGATAGCCACATGGAAACATAAAGTGAGCTCACATTCTCAGTTAGAACTGAGAGGAAACTACTGCGACATTTCCATTTGCATTGTGATATTGCTATTAAAAGGAATAACATCTTTCTACATCTCTACCATTGAACCTTTTTAAAGGATTTGGTTGCCAAGGAAACTGGTTCTGGCCCAGTATTAATCTGAAATAAATATATTATAAAAGTTGGTGCAAGTAACACAGTACTCATCATTATTGTTATTCTTTATGCTCAAATTCAGGTTCTTGTACTTAAGACTGTTAAGGGTTTTTTTGTGTGAAGTAAAACACATTTCAGTGAACCGATACTCAGTTTAAGCTGACAGGGCCATTTATATCAATCTCACTCTTTAAAGTTCTCCTACCTTTAAATAACAAGGAATACTGCAGTTTTATGTTTGTAGCCAATACTGAAATTATAAGCATTAAAGCATATTATTCTTTATTTAATATTTCGCACAAAACACAAAACCGCTTACGACAGAATTTAAATATTTTTCTTTTTTCTAATCTTCTTCAATTTTTTAATTTTGCCTTTTAGCTGCAAGTTTAGTAATGCTTATAGTCAGCTTTAAAATGTAATGGAATCAATAGGGTTTTCAAAAATCCTTTTGTTGCATAAGCGTTGCCACGCCCTTAGTACATATGATTATTTTAACAGACATGATTGCTCCCTTTCACAATAGATCTTAAAAAAACAGATAAGAGTAATTGTCATGCCAATATGTGAAGCCAACAATTTAATATATGTTGCTTTCGTTAAAGTTTAGTACATTTTAAAACTGAAAGCTACATTCCAAAGCCCATTTCATGTTCTTGCAACACTGACCAAGAAAACAGTAAAACATGCAAATCTCAACCTACCTGCATGTACCACTTAGAGCAGTGTTAACATGGCAATGCACCCAGCCATTTTTATGTAAAGCGATGGAGATAAGTTCTGTTCTTGGTCCTCTTGGTAATTTTTTAGAAGCAGTTGTCAAAATTCAGATGGGAAGCAGCTTGAATAGACCATGAGCAGGAGAACTGAGTTTATCAACAGGGAAAGCAGGAGTGGGAAAAAAAAAAGTCCTCATCCAAGGTTTTCAGAAACTGCAAAACAAGGTTGGCTTTTTTTTTTTTTCCTCCTCCTCAGAGGCTTCAAAGCTTGAAGCTGACCACTGCAAAGGCCACTTGTCACATTTACTGAAAATCAACCTATTGATATCACAGCTGAAAATATAAACTCGACAGCCAAAGCCCATTGCACAACATGGTCTGCGTAAGAGTTAAAAATAGATTCGATGTGCCTCCTACCTGCATAATAAATATGTAAGTTTCAAGTGCTTTAATTCGATATTCACATTAATTAACAATACAATATACATTATTTAAACTACAGTAAATGCAAGAAGAAAAAGGGTGACACCATCTGGAAGCACAGTTTGCTTTTTTTCCTTTCTGAGGGCTAATAATGTAGTTTGAATGTGATGACAAGCTAACAGCTCACCACATTGCAAATCAAAAAAGAATTTTTAAGGTGATGCTCAAATATCTAAGCCTGTAATGAAGCACAAACCAGTCTTCACTACTGCATGACATGGCACACAGACCATTTACATACTCACATTTGAGATACTAGGCACAGTATAATGAATTCAATACACAGCATGCACACAGCACAAGCAACGTTAATCCTGCCTGCCATTTTAGGCTTGCAGGAGTAAGATACATACTGCAGCACGGCTCTGGTAAGGGAGGAGGCAGGGGACAGCTCACCTTAAATGCAGTATCTGATTAATGTTGTAAGTGACATTGCGTATCAGCTACAGAGTCTTGGTTCAACTGGGTGGGAGGGAACAAAGAAAATTGTCATCAACTGGTGATGCAAGATGAGCTCCAGTCACTAACACTGTTAGCAAACTCCAAATTCTACAACGATACAGTAGTAGGCATTTCAAACTCTTATCAAAATCTCCTTGTGCAATGGCTGAGTCGCCCGCCGAGGAAAACAAAACAGTCTTCTTGCTTATTGGAGAAACGCTGCATCCACTACAGCAACATCCTCTCGATGCAGAAAGATTTCACGTCGCACATATTAAATCCTGGATACATTTGCTGTGCTTTCATAATTTTTAAGTTTCAGTATTAAAAAATAAAATTAAAAGCCAATTATAGCAAAAATAATACAGCTAAAGGTCTAATGTTCACACATTAGAAATAAAACATTTCTTTTTCTCTCCTTTCTGTTTTCTCTCTTTTACAGTCCATCAAAATCCTGAGCAGTATTGACAAACCACACGAGCACCGGGTCTGACTGCATGATCAGCTGTCTGTGTCTATGCTACACCCTGTTAACCACAGGCAGTGTTAGAGCTAAATATATCTGCAATGCAGAAACAGTACGTACTATGTGGTATACAATTCTGATTAGTTTTAAGATATTTTTCTGTCCTCATATATAACAAATAAAACAAAATTTGCTGCTGATCTCTGTCAAGCATAATATCTGTCAGACTTACAGAATATAAAAGCTATCCTAAGTACACTGACCTAGATAACACTAAGAAGACTTAAGCAGCGTGCAAGCATACTCACTGTCAAAGCATGGAAAACGAAACAATGATTGTCTAATCAAACTGAAAGCAGCAACTCACTACCACGGTATAAATTCCAAAATGCTACGTACTGTATATGCACATCTCATGTTATTGGAAGACGCAAAGCTCCTTTGTTTTTTTTTTTTTTCTCGGCGGCTTTTCTTAGCTACGGTTGCACAATGACATTCTGACATCATGGAGGTCAATGCAGATACTGAAGTGCTGTCGTCTTGAAGGAAAAAAAATTGAAATATTAAACCATAGCTGCAATAATAATAATAATAATGATAATTAAAAATTTCACATCACTTACTTAATGTCTTTCTATTACCCTCTGAGATTAATAGCATGCATGTTGTTCAGCCGCATACATTAAATTGGTATCACCCTCTGCAAAGACTACAAGAGTAATTGTAGGAATTAAGATTTCTGTAAATGTCCAAAAAGGGTTATCATCAGGAAAACTTAAAAATACAATAAAATATTTTGCATGTACAATGAAAAATATGCAAAGAGAAAGGCATAAAAAACTGCCAATCTGATTTTTTTTAAAAAAATGCCTGATAAGAAAAACTGGTGCTATTTTCATTGTCCTCTGTCTCCAAAGGGAGAATGAGAGAACCATGCTGCAGTGTACTGTAACCTGAGTTACCTTCCCAGAAGGCTAAACCATCGGGTGAGGTAAAACAAACCCTGAGATCTACCTGTTTAGAGAGCAAAATCCCCCCCACTATGTCGGTGACTTCTCTCAGCATTTTATCTCTCTACATGCAAATACCGCAAGAGGATACCCAGCACAAGAACAGAACTGTGAAGATTAACGTGTTAGTTCTAAAAATATTCCAATGAAAGATTTCTTTAAGAAACCATTCTTTTCCATATGTATAACTAAATCTAGATGATTTCTGACCAACTGCAGAAATTAACAGCTCCTTGTGAGGCCAGACTTGGCCAGATATGTCCGCTAGCTTTCATTTGACCTGCCAATATGGCTGAGGAAGAAAGCAGCCAAATTTTCAAACACATATTCTTTCCTTAGGAACCTGTGTACTTGATGATTTTTTTTTTCTTCAACAGAGCACCTCTTTTTAAAAGTGAAGACTAATATCAAGTATTACATTAAATCAGAAAATGTTGTACAGCAAAAACTAGGCTGCTGTACGTATGTATACACTTTTCAAAAAATAGACAATCTGATTTTGCTTTTTTCCCCCTCTTCTTCTTTCTTTTTTAATGATTAAATAGGTATCTGTTTAGTTTGGAGGTTTTTCTTTGGGAAGTTATTTGGCATTTTGTTCTCTTTCATTTTAAAGGCTGGGAATGAGATCTTCCTAACAGTGCTTTAAAATATTCAGAATCCCCTTCCATAAATAGCACATCTGTCACAGAAAGGGAATCTAGCCAACAGAAAGGCAGATCAGACCAGCAAAAACAACTGCTATTTCAATGCGTGATTACGAAATAAGTTTGGATTTTAGCAAGCCTTTATTTAGATTTTTTGTTTGTTTTGAGCTTTTTAAAGTATGAGCTGTCTGATTATATAGATGCCACCATATATCAAATTTAAGAATGTTAAATACGTATTAATTTTGAGAGGTTTTTATGTTCCTCTCTCAGTCAAATGTATATTGTCATGTTAATTTGAAACCATGGCAAAGTTCCTATAGATTTCAAGAATGGAAGATTTGGGCTATATGGAGCAGTCTGTTAAAGTATGATATTATTATTTCAGAAGCAAGTGGTAGTTTTGTTTAAAGACAATGATTTTCAGCAAAAGACTGATTTCCATGGAGTCTCACAATAAATGTATCTGTTCCTGCAGATATTCTTGAAGATAGCATTCTCATTCACCCAGAGAAGTAGTGCTCTGGAACAGACATAAGGTGATTTGGGTTGTGTGATTTAGGAAACATTTATTCCTCTGCTGGAAGTGAACACAGCAGAGGAATAAACATCTCACAGTGAACAGGGAAGTGAGCTTGTCCAAATCTTTATGCATACCTCTTGCTTTAATGGGCCATTTTCAGTGCTTAGTAATAGTTTTGCAGGCTTAGATTTGCAATGATTTTGCTTCAGACTTAACATAATTTTACCTCAGAAATCAGTTTCTCATTCTACAGTTGCACAATACATGCCATAGTAAATAAATAAATTTTTTAAATTGCACTTGGATGTTGCACAAAGTAAGTCAAATTTTTCAAGGTTGACATATATTAATACTGTATATTACTTCTCAGTCAGCAACTTGGACTTAAGTCTAACATGATTTGAGCCAAAACTGTTACAGTCCCAAGGTACTGTCTCACTTGATTCCTTACTTCAAAATTCCCTGCCTCTGCTGGGTCAGGACTCTCTCTGTCCATGCTATAAGCTTGTGTTGCTTCTGTATTCAATCAGCTTAAAGTGAGCCTATTTCAAGTATCCACACTTGATCTCACAGACTATTTGTGCTGCAGCCTTTCCCACTTTCAAGCATCCTACTTGTAAACACGCTTCCTCTTTCTTTATTTATCACCAGTTGAGTGCAACATCTTATCTCTCCTCACACACTATAGCTTATCAAAACTGGTGAGGAATGAAGAGCTCCAACATCACTTTATCTTGAGCATCCTCCTCGTGGTATATGTTTTTTTGGAGGAAATGTCCTAGTCCTCCACATCGATCATTTGGCAAAAGGAGGTAAAGTGTGGAAAGAAAGACTCACTTGAAGGCCCTAAAACTGTACTGATTTTTGGCTCAAAGGGACAGAAACAGCCTCAACCCTCAAGAAACTGTAGTCAACTATTTGATGATACCATCCCTGCAAAGCAATGACAAGGGGACATGAAGCACAGCTGGGAATCCAGGGTGGGTGTTTCTAAAAGGGCATTCCAGAACTGGCTACAGCCTTTCAGCAAACCTGCTCTTGGAACGACTCCTTCAGCCTCTGAATTTAGCTGCATTAATTATGTTTGTCTCTCCATTCCACTAGTGCCATCGCATAAAACACATTATTGATGAGCACTCAGTTTGAAATAAGGACATATTTTGGAAAACAAAAACCCCACACTCTTTATCATGAACTAAAATTCTCTGACCTAACACACTCAGTAGAGCATCTGTATACCCAGACACTGGGCCTAGTAATTAACCTGCTGCTCAAATGCCTTCCATCCAAACTCCTGCGTCTACATCCTGCATGAAGAAGCTGCCTTCTTCAGTCCTGAAACCTCCACTGGATGTTGGGATATAGAAAACAAGGCAGGGGGAGGAAAAAAAGGACTGATGGTAGAACCTCCAGAGTTTGCCTTGCCAGAGCCAAAGTAAAGCACATTTATGCCTGATCCAGCCAACATGCCCAGGACTTCCTTCTGTATTCACATGTAGCTTAAATTGCCCCAAGGATACAGACTAACTCAGTTGAGTGCTGACAGTTTTCTCAGACTTTCCCACAACTCCTTTTCTGTGTCTGTACATTATTTGCTGGGACAGAAAACAGTTGTTCTTTGTTATTCCTATGAATGATTTATATACCTTCATTTTTAAATGTCACACTCATATAAACAGGCCATCAAAAATAATACCTAAGTGATCTAAGATGCAAGTTTAGACTCCTGCTGTTCCTGTTAGATGCGGATTTTTCAGCTGAATTAAAAGAACAGCATTTAAAGGTGATTCCTTTCATAAAAGACACGAACTGAGAATTTAGAAAAATAGCAAGTATCTGAATATTATGAAATGTAACCAGATACTCCATTGTATCAATGTGTTATGAATATGCATTAGGAAAAAGCACAGGCTTTCCTACACTGAAGGATTGCAGACAAGTCATGTATTAAGATACACTGAGGTGCTGGATTTTTTTTGTGAAATGTTTCTAACAGCCACTTATAGTCCAATACTCTATAAACTATAAAATCTTTAAGGATAGAACACCTGAGATTCACTGTAAACAAATGGCAAAGAGAATGTCTTAAAAAACTGTAGAACCATCCATGGAATCTCAAGAAAATGATACCTTTATAGATAATTGCACTCACCTTTACAGGTTGTATTTCTGTGTAATGTGACACTCACAGTAATTAGCAATAACAAGTGGCTTTGTCTTGGTTTTTCTCTGAATAGTGCTTTAATTACTGATGTGCATGGTCTTTTCATCTAATTCTACCTCCTAAGGCCCTACTTGCTTTCTAAACTGCTGCCAGACACTATGACAAAGGTTTCAAATTTCTGTCTCTTATCACTCCTGCTAATTCGCATGATTACTGTAGGTATGTGTCGCCCTGATTTTTTCAGCCTTCTCTTCTGTTTCACAGTTTCATGTTTTGGGTTCTTTCTCATGCTCTGGTCTGTAAACACAGCCAATGTTATTGTAGTCTCAAGATAGTTTACATTCTTTGTCTGAGAGATATGGACAGCTGATGGACAGTTGTCCTGACCAATGGGATGGGGAGAGGTGTCAACCTTCTCCCCCAATCCCTGGCCTTTGTAGAGATACTATATATTGGAATCAGACTTTCAAATAACGTGGAGTTTTAGTTCATGCCTTCTGATCAAAGTGTGAGTGTGTGTTTGTGTGTGTGTGACGGATTGCGTCAGGTATGTAGTTATTGTATTTTTATCAAGTTTACTATGTCCTTACCAATTTTATTTTTCTCTGTACAAAACAGCACAACTTGCTTGTGTTGATCAGCTCATCCATGTTCACATCACCTATTTCTTCCAGTTTCAAGAGGCAAACTTTTCTTTTAGAGAGTAACAGGCTGAAAGATTTGATATGGAAGGAGACTTCACTGAGTCACATAAAATCCTGCAGAGAGATTACAGTCATTTTATCTGAATCATCCTTGGTAATACTAGACAGTAGACAAGAAGGGCAATAAAAATTGGGTTGGAAAGAAAGAGGTTGGAAAATAAGGAAGTTTCTCAAAGTAGTCGACACAAAATCTATTCAGCCATTTTACATTTTCAAATAATCAAAAAAATATTTTAAAAACACATGATTAAAGGTAGTTCTGGAACATAAGACTTTCAGAAGAACCAGTCTGTGAAAATGATCTCAATTATTGTTTGGGGTTTTTTTTTCCCCATAAAGCTTTAGTAGTGGCTATCCAGCTATTTTGAAGACCAAACAAGATGAGAATAACAGATATTTCTCATTATTAAAAATAGTAAGAAATCACTTGTGAATAATGCAAGTACTGGAACAAGCAGGGGTACAAAGCTAACGTATGTCAGCAGAAGAGAAAATAGTTGAAGTCCCACAAAAGCTGTTTAGCATTTGATAAAATAAAATGTCACACAAGAGGACCGAGTAATCTCACTGCTTAAAACCCATGTGTAGAGATGACTGCCTCATAGTTCCATAATTTTACAAATGTAGAACCAATGCAACCAACAAATCCATTTCAGGCTCACGTGCTCAAGCTCAGCTGTCCAATATGTGGCTAAATGTGGGCTGCTCTTTGAGGCCAGTAGGTCTCAAATCATTCCTCACACTTAGTTCAGTTGTGAAGCTTCATTTCTTCCTCTGCTCCTGACAAATGGGAGGGGAGTTCTAAGCCTTTGTCTTCCAACTGTTAACCTGGTATGTGTAACCAAGACCAAAGAGCATTAACAATGAACCCCAGATCATTTCCTCCAATAGTACAGAGTGAGATTTCTCTACTCTCACTCTCTTCCACTGCCATTATTTCCACAGCTATGACTATTTATTGTCCTGACCAGACAGGTACCTCATTTTAAAAAAAGTTCTACAAATCACAGCTCTCTGCAGTCTGAACTAGTTCAGCCAGAACTGAGGTCAGTGTAAATGAGGGTCTGTTTAAAAAGCTTTCAGTCCCAGATCACTTACATAATTACATAATTTCTCTCTGCACAAACTCCACAGCTCTTCCATTTGCAGAACTGAAACTGTTCTGATGGTTTGAATGAGTCAGGAAGATAAATGGACACACTAACAGAAAGCTGTATCCCATTAAGTCCTTAGGAGTTTCAATGAAATTTTAGGAGCTGGTGAGCAATGGTAGTGCTTTGTTAGAGTGCCGAAGTACAAAAGGCTCTATTAACAATAATAATACACTTTTACAACATGTTTTATCCAACAATCTCAGAGATCATTACAAACATTAATTGAGCCTAACTATAGCCTATGATGAATTAGCATTATTATGCTAATTTTATGGATGGAAAGAGAAAAAGACAGAGAGGTTAAGTGATTCACTCAGGAATAGAACCCAGCACCACGTGCACACGGGGGTTATCCCAACCAACAATTGTTGATAGACTAATCCAAGTGGGATGTCAGATACAAATATTATAAAACACTCCCCAAACCATGATGTAATTGCTCTGAGGAAGTGCTCACCAGCAGGGAAGTAGTGTTGCTGTGAATGTACAGCAGGTAATTGTTTGTTTGTTTACTTTGAAACTCTCACTGGATCTTTGCAAGATGATTCATAAGCACCAAGAATTTCTTACTGATTATGTTGGTTTACTCAGGTACATATCTAAAAGTAGGAGAATATTTAAAATAATGGCCATGAGGTCTGAAGCAGTAATCTGTGTTACCCACATCAATTATGACTGCAAAGAAGAGGCCAGCATGACTGTATCCACTTGCTTTAAAACTTCATGCTGGATATAGAGAGGGGGACAAAACAGTTAAAATAACAAAATGTCTCTCCAAGTACCATTCCAGTTTCCTTCAGTATTTTGAGCTCATGGGAAAAACAAAACAAAACAAAACAACAACAAGACATTTAAAAGCTGTTTTGGCTTCCTTTTCTTATTGAATGTCTTGGAAAAAAAATTAATCTGTAGCTCACAAAAAAAGGTACAATGAAGCTGCATCTTCACCAAGCATCCAGGACTCTATTCCAGACAAAAATAATCCTTAGCCTTTCTTCCACCCTTTGTACCATTCATCATTTGCTACTTATTTAACACTGGTAGTTTGTTTCATGTGCCTGCTTGGTTTACTACTCTTCAGACTGCCTTTTCAATGATTCTTAATGTTCATGATATTTGATACATTTTGAAACCTTATCAGTTTCTAGATATCACAATCTTTACACAAATGTGTCTTGTTAGTCCCCAAAAATGATTTTAATTAAGTCTTTAACAGACTTGTCATTGTTAATAGCAGAAGAAAGCAAAAGTTTTCTTATGAATATCCAACGGGGAGTAACTAGTAATTAATGAAAGGTATTTTCCTCTACAACATTCTGAAGAAATTTTTGGTGATTTCCATTTTTTCTTTTCATTAATCTTAAAGGTTTCTTACCTGTTTATGCTGAATATGCCTTTTATTTGCTGGGCAGTTCTGGCTCTATCAGTTCGAATGAAAACTTTCCCTTCTTCCTCATTTCATAAAAATTAAATTAGTGTAACATAGGAGCTGAACACTACAGACATAAGCAAATCAACTGCAGCACAAGCTCAGTCTCCATTTCCAGCTATCTTCCCTGCCAGCAGTATGGTCAGTGGTGGGAGCTTTATCCTGGAGATTTCACTTAGTGCCTTGAGGATTCCATAAATTAACATCTTCTGAACATGCTGGTTCAGATATACTAGTCATGACATTACTTTCATGCTGATTCTGACAGAAGATGACATTTGGAAAGAACAATCAAAACACTGAGCAGTAGAAGAGCCCAGAACAGCCAATCAGGACTAAAGGGGCTCGACTTGACAATTGAACAGGCAGAGTCAGGCACAGAACACTTCTGTTTTGACCCTCTCCTTGTTCAATATGAACTGAAAGTAAACCCTGAGCCCAGGACCGTTGGGTCTAGATGAATATTCTTGTTGCTTTGTTTACTTATATAAGAGGGTCTAAACAACCAGAGCTCCATCTATATTGCCAGCTGCAGGATGTAATTGCAGCAGCACCTTAATACCTGAGCTAGTTTGGGCAGCGACAGAAAGGGAGATAATTGCTCACTTCAGTCTAGGCCAATCGTACAAATTCCTGGGATCCCAGACCTGGTGGAATCCCTAATCTTGGTGATCTTCCAGGTTTCCAAACACTTGAGGCTGAAGCTGTGTCAGCCACTCTTCTCAACATGAGGTGTTTGTTCTTGGTCCAGGTAAAGAGTTAAATCCATTCCTTCAAGAACCAACTGCATCACTTTTGTTTGTCCTGGTTCACTGCCTGGCTGTGCAAACACTTGTGCTGGCACAGGAAAAAGGGGTGGGAACAAATACCTGTGCCTGGGGAAGTGGCGTGACTGCCTCTTTTTGGGAAGCAGCTCCTGGAAGAACTGACACCACCTTCATTGTGCCTGCCACCTCTTAACACAGCCTTGTAATTCATTTAAACTGGTAGGGGCCAGGCAGAAACCGCGCTGCTCCCAGTGCCTGGTCCTTGTCAAGGCTGGCTGCTCCCTAGGGACAGGGAGATGGATGGCAGCAAGCAGAGCAGGTGGCTCACCAGACACCCTCCTCCTGTCCTGAAGTAAGGGAGCAGGGCAGGCCAGGGGCAGTAGCCAGGGTCAAACCAGGTCATCAAGCAAATTGATGGCAACGGGGCAGGTCCAAGGTCAGGCTGAGAAGGCAGACTGCAGGTGAGGGTCAGACACAGCCCTGTGACTGACAGGCAGGCCTGTGATGCCGGAGCAGAGCTGAGGTCAAGCCAGGATGTTGTCCAGCTTTGTGATCCCCAGTCAGGACAACAGTGACAGGAGAGAGCCAAGGTCAGGCCACAGGTCTGAGGCCAGAACATGCCCAGATCAACAGGACCTACATATATAGGCACAGGTAGAAATAGATGGCCGTGGTAGAAATAGGTATTGAATGTAAACAGAGCCTCTGGGCCCATGGGTAGGGCTGTGGGGGAGACCAATAAAGGCTCATTAGTGTCTTCAGGGTCCTGACAGTTCTACTCATTCCTCTTCCTTGTGTCCTGTTCCTCCCACCCTCCTCATTCTAGCTTAGTGCTTGTAAGGCTGCATGTGGAGTCAGACCAGCTCAGGAGCAAACCAATCCTCTTTTGATAACGTTATTTCCACACACTGCTGTGTGAATACCAGAACTGCTGCTGTAGAGGTGGCTGGAACATGTGGCTCAGCGCTGAGAATCAATAGGTGGTGGTACATGTGGCACCATGTATGGTCTCAATGGGGTCTCTGCCACTTGGGAAACTACACTCAGAGTCTTCTGGAATAGTACAGATACGAATTTTCAGATTGCAATTACCTCCTAATATAAGAGCAAGTGCATTGCAAGTGTCACTGCTCAAAAACATCATTATAGAATTAATTTTTAAATTTATATACCTCTACTAGGTGATCTCTGTGCAGCTGGATTAGATGGTTGTTGTGGGTCCTTCCCAGCTGAAATAGTCTATCCTATAGACACAGCAGTGGATATATTTGCCTACAAGTACTAGAAGACAGTCACTGTGTCTAAGAGCATAGTCTGGGCCAGAAACATTAAAATAAAGGACAACCAGTCAGAAGGAAGAAGAAAGGGAAAAGGAAACAATGTCCTTTTTTTTTTTTTTTTAAATCAGAGCTTGTTTCTTTTCTTTCCACACTCCGTGTAATAATCCAGCAATGGAATGCAAATTAACATTCATGGTTTTTTTAAACAATAGCCTTTGTGTTGTGAACCACACTGACAAAACAGAACAATACAAAAAAAACATGATCAAAAAGTCTTTTTCCAGCAATGTGCAAACCAATTTTGTTTGAAACATCTAACTGTGAGGGAATCTGTTTTGGAAAGTAATAATGTAAGTCCAGCTTCCCTTTACTGAGTGGAGAATGTATTTCATTTTTTCCTCAAGCTGCATTTTAAACTGTTACATCACTGCAAATTCCATGAAGTCAGTATGGTCCTGGGCTCTAGGTCTAGGCACCCAGGCTGAGCAGATACAAGCAAGGGCATAACTCGATTTCCAGGATTTTTGTTATCAATGAAAAATGCACTGAAAAGCACGGGGCTTCACTGTCAGAGACCTAACCACTCACTGTCCTTGCAAATACAGAAAACAGGATGTATCACCTAAAACTATTAATTTTTGAGCTGAAGACACTGAGACAATATTCATGATACTTCATGCCAGCTTTACTTCTGAGTAGGAACACTAAAAGGTAGAAATACATGCAGAACCTTGCTTTCTCCTGCAAAAATCTAAAACTTGGAAAACTAATCACATGATTGCAGTTACTGCTGGCAGATGTCAGCTCCTGTGGAAAAGAATTTATCTGCTGCCCTATTAAACTGCTGTGTAATCTCTGTTTTGGCCCAGTCACTGTTTTTAACTCACACGTGTAAAATATCCCAATGTATCTTTACATGTGGGCAGAAACACATTGTCTGAGAGACCTTCCTGGAAAGTGTAGAAAAGCTTTGCAGGACTGTAGAACATCTGTCATGAAGGTGTCACAAATGAGTGGTCCACTGGCACATTGGCAATGTTTGGCAGAGGTACTCCAAGCACAGCAAACCTGAGAGCTCACCCGCTCCAAGTGTGTCCCACTCCAGGGGAGAGGCTGGGCACAGCCCGCTGTGGTCCAGGACAGCCCAAAGGGTCTCACTTAGGAACACTGTTTATAGCGCTGCAGGAGTTGGCTTTAGTCATAGTAATTTTCCATCCTGGCCACAATTAGGGTCAGTGACTTTCTTTTCAAGTTTGATAATAAAAATGTTGTTCCACTCAAGTTGTTATTCAAGCCCGAAAAGTAATTTTTCAAGGCTCTTCTTTGAAAACTAGGAACTGACAGAATTTCTGATAAACTCAAGCTTTGTCTCGATACTGTTCATCACGGCTGAGTTTAACAGGTGTTTCTGAGATGATTGTGCGGCCCAAGGAGTGGGGGAGGATGCACCACCACAGAAGGCAACCTTGAAGATACACTCCAAGGTGTCTACATTCTCTGAAATGATAACCACCAGCAGCTGCCACCACTCTGAAATCCTCTGTATAAATCGTCAGAAGATCTCCTCTCCATTAACAGTGGAGAATATACAAATTGATGAGCAATAACAATCATAATTCACTGAAGGGAGAAGGATTACCACAAGGACAATTGGTTTCTGTGTGTCCTGTACGCAGCATGCAGTTCTTGGCTGTTTTTAGCCTGTGGTTACTCACTGTGGGTGAGCAGGTTGGCTGCTGCTGCTCTTTGAGGTTCTCTGCCACCATAAAATGGACCAATGTCCATTTTACAAATGCAGAGGAAGAGCAGGGACAAAATAGTGTTATTTTGCATTATGCATTTAAAACATAAAAACACAACAAAGCAAAAGTAACTTGGAGCTTTTTAGCGCTCTCATAAGGGATAAGAAGAAAGTTAGAAAGTAGCTACATCCCTCGTTAGCTTTCGCCTACTTGACAAAGATTCTGCCGGCATTACCTCTTTTATAAGGACAAGCTCTACTGGAGAAAAGAATTTGATGATTCTGTTTAGTGTCTTGTTAAATATAACATGCTGAGCATATTTGTTTGAGTAGGTCTGTGGTTGCCTTAGCTTGTGGGCTACAATCACCTTACTATGACTAAACTTCATAAAATCTGGTATTATCTAAAGGTTTGTCAACTGGAATTCAATTTAACTGCAAACTCTGCCTTTAAAAGATGCTGAAATAACTATTGTTATAACAGCCACCATAAATCTGCATTAGTGACTGAATTTAAGACTGTCTGCTCCTGGGGTTGTAACCCCAAAGAAGCCATAGAAAGGAAAATCTGCAAACTGCTTCCTGATATGCCGGAGCTAGGGCATTTTGCCAGGACAAGTGCTTGTGAACAAGACACTCAGAAGAGAGACCCCACCGATCACTCAACTTATGTTACCAAAATTCTGTAGAGATGACTGTTTCCATCACTATTCAGGTTTCAGTTTGCGGTTATTCTAAATCTGGTCCTGTATTTGCAATGCAGTTAAGTGATATTCAGAACAGGCCACGTTACTCCAGTCTGCACACAGACAGCACTTTTTTCCACCTGTTAGCTTGGACTTCCCCCACCTCCCTGTAGCAGTACTTTTCTAGTCTCTCCTGCTCTGATTCAACACTGGGAATAACAGGGTAAAATAAGAAAAGCAGCAAGATTTCAAATTATTTATGGTAAAAAAAATATTATTAATTAAAAATGGTTTGATTTTCCAGTATTTGTCTGGAATAATTTTTAGGTTCCATGGTTAATATGGAGCTATGGTATTACATAGCTTGTTTTCATATTTTTACATAGCAGTTCAGTAGTGTTGGAATGTGTGCATTTGTAGAAGGCCTGTTCAGAAGTCGCGAATGTACAGATCAGACAGACATCCTGTGTTGCTTTTGACATCCTGTGATGTTTTCTGCTCGGAGCTCTTGGTTAAAAGAAGCGGTCGAGCGAGGCGGCCCTGTGGCGGACGGAAAGGCCCGGCCGAGCAGCCCGGCCCGGCTCGGCCCGGCCCNCGCAGGGCCCGGCTCGCACACAAACCTCAGCCTGGTTCTGTTTCCCAAGTCATTATCTGCACACCATTCTCTCTGCTATACTACGACGCAGGAACTTTTTCCCCCCATCGTATCTAAAATTCAGGGCTCATTCCAAAGTGGAAGTCATTATCAGCTGGCTTTAGTTTTCAGTCTCTGTGCAAACTGTGCTGTACTTATAACAACGGCAATAAGCTAAAATAAAGGCCAAGCTGAAAACAGCTTATCTGCTGCCTGACCACAGAAGAAACTGGCAAGTGGTTGGGCTCATACTTCCTCTTTTTTTTTTGTACTTCAGGTTTCAAAGAGGAATCTCATTGGCTCATCTAAACTCACTGCTAAATAAGCAGCTTTTTACTCCTTTTTCATCTGCTTGTTAGATATGCAAAAGTAAGACCATGTACAAAAGGCCACTGCTTTCAAATTTAAATGTCACGAGTTTTGCATGTCAATATGTAGTGAATGGTACAGTAATGCAGCAGTTACTGAAATTTTACCCTGAAGTACAATGTAACTTTTTTCCTCATCACAGCATTATGGGACAGGATTTGGGAATTCTATTAGTAGGAAGTGTATTAGCATTTATTTAAAAATAATTTTTAGCTTCACAGATCTATATCAAAGCTAAAAGCAAACATACCCTATAAAGTTAAACATTAAAAGGCAAGCAAACACCAGATTTGCTTTCCTTTAGTTTTATAATCATTTAAGAGCTGACATTTTCATTTTCTGGTGTATGTACTAATGAATGATCTCTTGGAGTTGACAATGCTGGAAAAAAAATTCAATTTAAAATTATTCTAGTTTTTCATATTTCTCTGTCTAGGTAACCCCCCTCAAAATAAAACCCCAAGGATTGAATTAGCTTTATCTTACTTCAAAAGGCAACCTCTAGACTTTGCAGAGCATATAGTAAATGTAAGGAAGCAAGAAGTGAAAAAATATGCATGTCCCTTCCTCAAGTACAGCAATTTTAGTGGTCCTACAGGAACAACGTATCAGCATTGTTAGATCAAGAACTCATTGCTTTAAATTCTTAAACAAAAAGAACTTGTTTCCTATTTTTTGATGTATTTCAGAATTCAACAGAAAAAGGTGAACAAATTCACCAAAAAAATGTAGTTCACTAAAATCTTAATGAAACTTCATTGTTCTGAATCTAATGAGTAAAGAAAAGATAGTGTACATCTTTTCAGATATTAAAAACTATTCTGAAACTTGATTCTGTGAGTTGATTTTGCATTTGGAAAGACTTAAGTGGAACTTACTTTACTGCTGTTACTATCTAACAATAGTTGTCTTCAGATAGATTCCATCGTATTCTTTGTAATCATAATTTTTACTGCCAGTGAAAGTAGGTTTTCATTTCTTTTAAAATAAATCCTGTTTTATTTCATTTGGCAAAGCTGCAGCATTCTCACATGCCAAGTCAGACTCTGTCTTCTGCTTGATCTTGTTTCACAGCAGCCTCATAGTAGTAGGGTCATAATAAAAAGGATATGAAAATTGTTAAAGAAGTGAAGCAGTTCAACTTCCCTTAAGTTCCAGTCAGTGTCATAAAAACTTTGTGAAGGAGTGTCAAAGATTTTCTTCTTTATTTTACAGTGCTGGTGATCATAATTTCTTAGAAGGTGCAAAGTTAGAATTTTACATGTAAGATCACTCACCTAACTCAGCCAGCTAAAGCTGTTGTGTTGTTAATGTTTGCCATGTGGTGAGTAATTGCACCAAATCTTTGCCTCTTGAATGGCTTGGTTTGCAGCTCTTTGTTTCACTGATCTTAAACTACAGGGTTAAAACACAGAGCAAATAATAAAGTAAGAGGGGCTGTAAAATAGTGTTTTCATGGTGTCTTCCAACAGCTGCTATCAGAAGTAGCAGAAGGTGCAAATTCAATTGCAGTCCATGAATAATGATGGTTTTTCTGGGCTTTTTATTTTAGATATTTGAATGGCCATCATGTTTTCCTTCTCTGCGGAAGAGGCAGTAGTCAATTACAATGATGATTATATGAACTACAATTAAAACCATTCCAGCTGCTCTGACAAAAGTAGCTCCAGGCAGAGTTGGCCATGAGGTTCTGTTTTGAGTGTATCTTGAGGTGTTTCTTTTCTGCCTTCTGTAAGTAATAGGCAAATAGCTTTAAGCTTTGTTATAATCCAAGCACAAATGATGACTTGGTGTTTCACTGAGTGCACTGGTGGTAAATACTGCAGACATCAGCATATGCAGCAAGATACTGGTGGAGTGCCATCAAAGTAAGAGGTCTTCTGCCACTTGCTCCTTGTATTCCAAACATTGTCCATATTACAAATTGTGGGGTTCTCACATTAAGTACTTGTACTGTTTAACAGATTGCACCAAGGTCACAGAGGAGGGAACAACAGAGCAGGTGATGGCACAGGAGAAAATACTGCACTTATTTCTTCATTTGAAAGCATTCTCAAACCATCTCTGGTATTAGCAACCTAAGAGAAATAATAACAATGTAATCGTCTGTTTGAAGGAATGGTTTTTAGTACATTTTCTATATGCACCGATACTGAGCATTTTCCCTCAGATGAGTTACTAAACATGTTCATGATCTTTAAAGGCAGCTCTCAGGTCCTATTAAAAAAAAAAAAAAGGAGAAAAATCCAAAGGTAACCTAATTTGTACAGTTAGCCTGATGCTATTTCTTCCCACAACCATAAGCATGATTAGCAGATGTTCACAGTAAGACAAGCTTGCCTGCACACAAGTAGCTGATTTTACTGTAACTGTTACATGTAATATATTGGTTTTCATGGCTGAAAGAATATCATACCAGAACCTGTGAAGCATGTCCTTAACTTTCTCTTTTTGATGGCCATTTAGTGGACAGGTAAATATAGAGAGTAAGGAAATGAAAAGAATGCTTATAATAAGGATTGTTTGTGAAGCATTTTTGATAGGTAAATTGATTCAGAGAGTCTTGGAATGAATATGGTTGGAAGGGACCACAGTAATCATCCGGTTCCACCCCCCTGCTCGAGCAGGTTCATCCCAGAGCACATGGCACAGAGTTGCATCTGGACAGTTCTGGGATATCTCGTGAGGGAGACTCCACACTCTGTGCTGTCTATTCCAGTGCATGGTCTCCTGCGCAGTAGTCCTCCCTTGTGCTCACGTGGAACTTGCTGGGTATCGGTTTCTGCCTGCTGCCTCTTGTGCTATTGCTCAGCACCCCCGAGCAGAGCCTGGTTCTCCCTCTGAGCCCTCCCTGCAGAGGGAGCTCAGCCCCAAAATCCCCCAAATCAACCCCCAAAATCACCTAAAATTCCCCAAATTCACCCTAAAATCCAGCCCCAAAATCCAGCCCCAAAGTCCCTCAGATTCACCTCAAAATCCAGCCCCAAAATCCAACTCAAAAATTCACAAAATCACCCCAAAATCTGCCTCAAATTCACCACAAAATTCACCTGAAATACACCCAAAATAAACACAAAATACGCCAAATTCCCACCAACATTCAACTAAAATTCACCCAATATCCACCCAAAATTCTCCCATCATCCAGTCCCAAAATCCTCCAAATTCACCCCAAAATCTGCCCCAAAATCTCCAACATTCATCACAAAATACACATAAAATCCAGCCCCAAAATCCTCTAAATTCACTGCAAAATCCAGCCCTAAAATCCCGCAAATCCACCCCAAATCCAGCCCTAAAATCCCCAAAATTCACCCTAAACTCTGCCCAAAATTCACTATAAAATCCCCCTGAAATCCACCTAAAATCCAGCCCCAAACATCTCCCAAATTCACTCCAAAATCCAAGACCAAAATCCTGCCTCAAATTCACCCCAAAATTTACCCAAAATTTACCCCAAATCTACCTAAAATCAAGCCCCCAAATCCCCAATATTCACCCCAAAATTCACCTGAAATCCACCAAATTCACTCTAAAATCCAGTCCCAAAATCTCCGAATTTCACCCCAAAATCCGACCCCAAAATCCAGCCCCAAAATCTCCCAATTTCACGCCGTTGGTGAACCTCCCTCTGAGTCATCTCTCCTTGAGGCTGAGCAGGCCCAGCCCCCTTGGCCGTGCTCGGAAGAGAGGTGCTCCAGTCCCTTCATCATCTTTGCAGCCTCTGCTGCACCTGCTCCATGAGCGCCGTGTCTCTCTTGTGCTGAGGAGCCCGGAACTGGACACAGCGCTCCAGATTTGCCTCACCAGGGCTGAGTGGAGGGGCAGGATCGCTTCCCTTGACTTGCTAGCAATGGTCTTCCTAGTGCACCCCAGAATCTCATTGTCATCTTGGCCACAAGGTCTCACTGCTGGCTCATGGACAGTTTGTTGTCCACCAGGACCCCCAAGTCCTTCTATGCAGAGCCCTTTTCCACCAGGCCGGCCCCCAGCTGTCTCAGTGCCTGGTTATTCTTCCCTAGGTGCAGGATCCTGCGTTTGCCCTTGTTGAACATCAGATGGTCCTTCTCTGCCTATCTCTTCATCTCCAACCTGTCAAGGTTCTTCTGAATGGCTGCACAGCACTCTGGAGTGTTGGCCATTCCTCACAGCTTTGTGTCATCAGTTAACTTGGTGAGGAAGCATTTATCCAAGTCATTGATGAATAAGTCAACAATACTGTCAATAAGTTAAACAATACTGGGCCTGGGTACACCACTAGTGACAGGCCTCCAACTAGACCCTGTGCCACTGATTACAACTGTCTGAGATCTGCCATTAAATCACTTCTCAATTTGATACTACTTCATGAGTAAAGGAAGAACAAACAAATAAAGAGATTAAGCTGTTCACTGAGCCTTCCTGATCGTCCCTCAACTGGCAAGATGGGTAGTGTGGAGAAATAAACTTGCAATACAATAACCCTAATGTCTAAAATATATCAGCCTACAAAACCACATCTAGAATCTTTCACAAATATTAAAATATACTAGAAGAACAAAGTATATTACTGATTCTATCTATCTGGCACTTAGTATGACATAATCTGTGCTGAATGTTTGTGTTCAAACAGATGTCAGTTCTGAACATTATTTGAGGTAAAATTTTAGTCAGCAGGCTATGATTTTTCATTTAAAGACAAATTGACTTTGCCAGTTGTCACTAGCAACTTAACCCTCACATATAAAAAATGTGCACAAAATCTTTGGAACTATTCTAATGCGAGTATCAGTTCTTCACTGAAGTTTAGCTGCCTCAGAAACTTGTATTTCTGATATTTCAATGCCTCCCCAACATCTAACATTTTCTTATTTTTATATAAATGCAGAATCTTTTAAATGTGGTCTTAAATGCTGGCTTTGCTTGAGGTAACTTTCAATTCATTTTTATATGATTTTCAGACATCTTTAGATGCTCCATGCATTTAACTAAAGTACGCATTACTGAGAAGACTGAATTTAATATTTGAGAACAGAGACAAACACCCAAAAAAATCCCGCAAAACTAATGAAGATATTTCAGAGGCAAGGAGGGTGCTGTAAGTGATCTATAGAGTCTCAGGTTCGTCTGTGTGACCATCAATTAAGAAACTACTTATGTACACAAATACTACAGTTTAAGCACTTTCAAAGCAGTTGGGTCATTTCAGAGCGTAAGTCCTTTTGTCAAAAGTCATGTAACAGCCTTAGTGGAAGCTTTCACTTTGCTCATGGCCAGCTGTCACTCGGCTGTTAGCCATAGGCTTCCTCCTGACAAAGCTTCCAGGCTGCTTTGGAGAGCCTGTGATCTCATTTTTATCACAACAAACACCAGCCTGTGCTTGGCTGCTGGGTAACAGCAAGCTGTAACACAGGTACTGCATACAGTTTCTGTCTTAACAAAACCCTGGAGTAGATTTTCCATAGTTCACCTACAGTTATCTTCTTCCAGAATACTTCTGAATACAAACAGCATATGGGTGGGGGAGAATCAGCATCTCTTACTGACTGCATGGTTCAGGAAGGTGACATAGAGTCTCCACAGATATGTGTGGCCTTTGGGCACATGGAGAAAAGAGAAGCATTTAAAATGATTACATGGCCTGCAAAAAGTCTGTGGTAAAATACAGAGTATATGGGTTTTATTTTGATGAAAATGTCAGGGACAGACATTGCATGTGTACAAGCTTTATAAAAAAAAGAAATATTAGTATTTTTCTTTTGTTTGAGCAAAAGGGGCCAGTGACTGCAGCTTCCCTCCAAGGGCCTGAATTACCACTTCCTGTCAACCTGTAAGCACTAATGCATCACTTCAGTGTTGCAGCTCCAAAGCTTCAAACTGCTTCAGGCGGGCCAGCTTCTGTTTGTACAGTGCCATCACTGAGCTGCTGTTCAGCAGTGTCAATACTGGTGTCTGGAGCTATTTTTAAAGTGAGCTGCATTGTCATGAATCAGCCTTCTGGTCTACTATAATCTGTTTAGCAAATGGCACATTTAGCTACTTCAGCCATATATATAGGTAGCTATATATATATATATGCTTAGCAGGCACTTAGTCTTCCATTTATTGTGCAGCATGATGAACTCATTGAAAGGATGCATCAAATAAGCAGAAAACTGCTATTGTTTTTGTTAGAATTCTCATAATAGACATTGTAGAATTAAACCACTGAGTCCTGTGGTTGTTAGGGGCCCTAGCAAGTCAATTTTATATGTGCATAAATAAGGAAAGCTTTGCTTAGTCATTCATCTATCAGTTGGTTGTTTCCTATGTATGGGCAAAAGAAAACAGTGGTTAAAGGGTCTTCTCTGCACTCTACATCTGTATGCTGATTTAGATCAGACTGCAAGACATGTGGTAAAATTTCAATTTATGAATTTTTATACTTCTTGTAACAGTCATGGGGCCTGTTCATGCAAGTCTTTACCCACAACACATGGAAGTCTTCATCTTGCAGATTTTGCAATATTACAAAAGCTCAAAGAATGCTAACACTGGATTTGATAGGAGGTGAAGACTTCGTACATCAGCAATGTTTCTACATGGAGCTAAAGCTTCATTTTAAAAGCATCACAGACTTCATCTGGAGTTTTTAATTAGACTACATAGAAGTAAAATTCTTTCATTTTAGCATTTACACAAAATAATAAACTCACTATATATTATTTGTATTATTTCAGGTACTGCCTATGGACACTAAAAAGATAATATATTGATAAATAAATAAGGGAAATTTTAAAGGAAATCAAAATCAGATTACCACTCGAATGTGTCTTATACTATCTTCTATCATTGCTACATTCATTGACTTTCAAAACTCCAAACCAATTTTGACTAAATATATTTGGAAATATTTAATAATCTGAAAACAATATTTAGTCACTGTGGAAACAAAAGGATTTTTAATACTTAATTATTTAGTGGCCGAAGTGGTCTGGTAATCAAATCAAAAAGAATACAAACCCAGCAGAAGCAAAGACCCCCGCTCAAGAGGGGCAGTCCGGTCTGGCACGCAGGGCCTTAGGCTGTGTCCTGAGGCGTGCCCGTCCCAGGAGCCTGGGGGCCCTTCCCGCAGCCAGGGCCGCTGCTGTGTGACAGGAGAAGGAGCTCCCCTTCCAGCAGCGGGGGTAGCTGTGACAGGACTGACTCTGCACTCTCTGCTGACAGTGCCTAAAACCTGGCAGCTCTAAGGCGTCACATGCTTCAACCGCTTTGTGCTCCAGAAGAATGAGGCTCTCCTTATTCTGACAGCCCCATCACATCTGGCACCCCCATATGGATGTTGCAGGTAACTCAGGGTGTTTTTAAAAGGCACTAGAAGCCCGAAACTGAATTTCATGCCAAGTAACACTGCATGAGCAGCCTGCTTCTAACTGTAATCCTGAAACGATAGACAAGGAAAAATGTGGATTACAGTGTGAGAAGCTAGGAAGACATCACTTGCTATCAGGCCAGGCTGATGTTCAGATAAGGTATTTCTAAACTGTCTGTAAAACCACAAAGCAGACTGAATCTATTCTGAAAAAAACTATCCACATGATGACAGAAAATGATGTGTAATTCTAGCTAAAATAATGGACTGTCTTCCACTGAAGCCAAAGGGTACTGCTGCTTTCCATTGGACAGGAGTAGTTTAAGATGGAAGTGTTGGAATTGATGCTGAATGCTTTCTAGTCTGTTGCAGTATTATTCAGACTCATGAGAAAGAATGTTGTTAGCTATAAGTAAAAAGTTAAGAAGATGGGACATATTCAAAAGTATTTTGATTTTGTACCAACAGTTTATTCCCAAATTTAAGAAATATCATTTGGAGAAGTTTCACAATACAAAAAAGAGTATAGGAGCATGGTAAACTTAAAGGACAAGAATGATGAACAAAAAATAATTCAGAATTAGGAAAATTTTGTGAGTTTGGATCTACTGAGGTAATATTTAGACATATATGACTCAAATCTTAGGGTGCAGACTCACTGAAGAATATCAAGAATATTTTTCAAATATATCTTCCAGAGTTTAAATATAAAAGTATATTTTCCATAAATAGTTTTTCTTACTACTGAGAAGAATAATCTGGTGTATCCCCACTCTTTTGATGTTTAGCTACTAGGTCTAGTTTTATTCTTTGAGTGTAACATGAACTGTAGCTTTAAATTCATCCCTTTACTGATAAGAGTTTCATGTAGGGAATACCCAGACTTTTATTTGGAAAGGAGAAATTTCAGCAGTACACTCATACCTATCAAACCCCGATAATTAAAGGAATATAATGTAACTTGACTGTATATTCAAAGAAAGTTAACTTACCTTGTATTTTATCTCTGTTCAGATGGGAGTCCTTTTTGCATGTTTCCTTCTCTGTGTTGCTAAAATATTGCTCATTGTAAAAGAAGAAGCAAGGGAAATTAAAGAGAAGTAAAAATAGAGAAGTTACTTGGAAACCAAAATGTCTAGAATGTAATGACATATTTAGAATGTGAATCCTTCTAGAGGCATTTACAGGTTTTTATGCCATCACAGACTCCAAAAGGAATAGCAAGAGATATAAATATTGTAATTTAAAAAATAACCTCACAGCTATCATAGATTTACTGTGGCCTAAAATTTTACAGAAACAGAAAAAGTAACAAATTTCAGCTCCCCTTACTCAGAATGTAATTCACCTAATTAATTAGTTGTGGCAAAGAGAATACCTGTTAATACCCTAAGACATATTGTGAATAATTTAGCTGTTCTGATTCACAGAAAAGGGAGCATATACAGTCATTGTCTTCTTCTCATTATTATTATTATTGGGAAGGATATTTTATCACGATCAATATTCTTTGGGTTCTCAACATGTTTTCTAGCATTCCTCTCTGAAAGCATTATAAAAATCCTTTTTCCATCCAGGTAGAATAGGAAAAAAAGTAAGATCTTTTGATATTTGTCTTATGGCATGAACAATATTAATGATTTAATTGCACATAGGTCACTTCAGCTGTCCCTTTGAGCCAAACTGCTCAAAGGTAAGGCTTCAAAGTTGTTTCAAAATTTTTAAAAAAATTACTAAAAACATTTCAGAAATAAAATATTTTAAAATGCTTTAATAATGGAATATTAGAAGCAGTATAAGGAATAGGGACTATAATAACCCATGGGAAATAGATGGATTCTTACAAGGTCAATACTCAGTAAGTATAGACAAGCAAGATCAAGGGTGTGATTGAGAGAACATCCCTCCTTCTACATCAGCACTACCCATTCTCACTGCATATTACTCAATTCTGCATCTGAGATTGAATCACTGCTGGTTTTATGGAGTCCCATGGTCTTCCAGGCCAGGGAGGGCCAAGAGAGCATCTTCTATGTGCTGTAGAAATAAATATATAAAAATAACTATGTAACTGAAAAACTAACTCACCTTTAACAAAAAATCATTCCTGGGACTCTCTTCATCGCTTCATCATTTTGGAGAATCTCTAATGTATATTAATACCTATATAGTGAATTTTAACTGTGGAAACAAAACACATGTGGCCTGGAAAACGTGGGTGAAACAACCAAAAAGCCTCCATAATTTTCATGCAAATTTTGGTCCCAAGCCTTAGAATGGCTACAGCCTTTCCCCCAAACTAGCTGTCAATAACAGTCCTAAATAGGTAGCTGCAAGCTGGTATCCTGAGTAGAAAACAGCAGCAACCAGGGGTATCTGCACCAGTACATTTTTTATAATGACACAGGCACTGGGAAAAACGTGTCTCCCATCTTCTCTGACTTGTCCTTGAAAGCTCCCCCTTTGCTCCAACCACTGGAGATCAGCAGGCAGAATTTCCTTGGGCTGGTTCCTCATGCTGAGTGTACCTGCACCTGTCTCCATGCACAAGTACCTGCTGAATCAGACTGACATTGCTACAACCCACTGCATTTTGTTGATACTTCTCAGACAGAGCTTGTGGCTTAAAAGGGGCTGCAGCATGCTTTCAGCAAGACCACAGTGGGCTTGCTGGCTTTGGGCTTTTTGGGGGGGGGATATAATTTTATGAAATTGGGGTAATAAAATTATTCTAGTGGATGGAACAGATAGAACACATCTGAGAAGCTATATTACTGCTATTTCTGAGGGAACAAACAAGTAGACAATATGCTGCTTATGACCAGCAGAGAGGATGGGGGCCCTGCTCTGTCATGTTGTTGTCCAGCTGAAGATTCTCAGGGTCCCATCACAAGTCAGGCTCTCTGGGTGACAGTGAGCTAAGACTGCAGGACTGGTAAGGAGAGTAGCAGCAACATGCAGCCATCTTTCAGCTAACATCCTACAAACAGCAGCTGCCCACAGCAAACTGGTTGATGGCTCTGTGCTGAGGCACTGAGCAGGGCCTCTCACAGCACAGCGTTCGGGCCCCGCTGTAATTGGGGTTTGGTAGGTGTGCTGCAAATTCAGGAAGCGCAATTTGCACCTCCTTGTGCCAGAAATGGAATGAGTCAGATCCTTGAAGCTTCAATTTCAGCTTTGCTGCTGCCTCCTCATTGTTCTGACTAATACAATGATTTCATACCCAGCTAAGTATGGTAAAAGCCAGCTGCATGGCCTCTAGGTTAGAGCTAGCTCATGCTGGCGTCAAAGCTAAAAGACTCCCACGGATTTCAGGGAAGCAGCTGCAGGCCACTCCAGCTACCTGTAAGCAAAATTATTAACTGCGCTAAGAAACACACAAATCAAGATACATTTAACAATACAACACACTGCATCAGAAGTCATTAGCATCTCAATTCTTAGGTGTCAAATTTGAAACATCTGAAAGAGGCCAGAAAGAAAAAAGCGATGGACATAAGACTTCTAACATACTAAAACCCAAGAAACTTAAAATAGGCAGCAACTTTAAATGTAAATCTAGCTCTCTAAACCTATGAAAAAAATGCCCTGTATGGTTTTGGCCCCAGATGTCCCCAATTACAGCAGGTCCCAAATGCACTATGCTGTGAAAAGTTCTGCTCACTGCCTCAGCACAAACTCATCTAACACTGCAGGATCAGTACTGTGTGTTAACTTGGTATGAGCTTGGTCCTGGGCAATAGGCAATACTGAAACCTCTGTCTTTCATGAGACTTTGTACATACACACTGGCACTTTTCATGGTCAGTGTACACATTTACAGAATACAGGCTTCTTTCCAATTTATTTAATTACTTACTATAATTAAAGTATTTCAAAAACACTTTTTACTAATGGGTAGGACTTTTTTCCTTCTGTTTATAAATTAACTTTCATAATTTGTGAAGAACACTGAGGGTGAAATGACTTAAAATAATGTAACATTTGAAAGGCTTAGTAGCAGTTTTATGTCCCTGTGTTCTCCCACTGGAACCACGACTTGACAATGCATTTGATAACTGTTTTTCCTTCTGCTCTTATGAAAGCCAAAACCTTGGTCTGACAAATGATATTGTGAGTACAGTTATCTAAAACTGCCTGGAGCTCTGGCAGAATCAGGCCAAGGGCCTTGATACTAACCCAGCAAAAGGCAATGAGGGTTTGCAATTGGCTATTGGCAGAGTAAGATTAGATTTGGTTCTGTAAGGCTGTTGTAACTCCAGAAAACGAAGACCTCATCATTCAGTAGTATTTCTAGTTAGTCCACAACATTTTTTCTCTAAAGGTGAGGATAAGGTCAGTGGTGAGACCTAGAAGCTTCCCCTGTCTCCAGAAGAACTGCAGGGGGAAAGACCAGGGTAATTTAACACAGAGGTCAGACTTCGTATGCACTTGCTGTACAGTATTCTCTAGTCTCAGAATAGTGCAGCTGACAGCTAGGATTCCTCCTTTCTAACAGATGTCAGGTGTATTTCAGTAAATATCGAAACCATGGATAGCTCTCTAAGCCCGATGTGAAAAACAGAGATTCTAAGGTTTCCTGCACGCAATTTGTAACCTCCTTAGAGGCCCCGATTATCAGCCTTGCCTGCCTATCAGGCACTACTCGCTTTTTGGGTCAAAGAGGCATCAAAATGGGGTCAGAGGACAAGCTCATTATTTCCTGTCTTCTCAGCAGTCTGCTCCCAGTGTGTTTCTTGGCTCCTCTGTGACGAACATGGCATTGTTTGTGAAACAATGTCATGTTTTAATGATTTGCAAAGTACTATGAATTGGGCATATTAAAGATACTCAGCAAGCATTAACAGCTGCTATTCGGTGCAGAAAAGTTTCATAGAATTTCAAGGATATAGACTAATTATGTGTTGAACAATAAGCCCCCATTATAGTGGGCTTACTTAAATAGCCCATCAAGACTTCAATAAATTGGCAATAGCATGAGAGAAATTAATATAGGATTAAAAAAATATTTTTAATCTAACTTGCCACATCTGAAGTAGCAATATTTTCAGACGGATCTTAGTTAAAGTACATAAAATAAATATTTTAAAAAGCCCAGTGTATCCTTGCCAAATAATTAAACTTTCAGAACCCGTGAGGTGTCTGACCCCAGCGTGACCCGCTGCCACTGCGCTGGTGTCACGGGCGTCATTCGGCCCCGCACCGCCCGGAGCGCCGGCCCGGTGTGTCACGTCTCAGCAGCCCCTGGCGCAGCCCCCACAGCCGCTGCTCCCGGCCGGCACGGACGGCGGCCGAGGTTGCCCCGGCGCCAGCCCCGCACGGCCCNCACCGGCCCCACGGCGGGAGGGCTGGGGAAGGGGCTGCCGGAGGCGCTGGAATAGGGACAGTGAAACGTTGCGGTGACTGCTCCTTGCAGGAAGCATCATTAAATCTAATTATAGCTCCTCATTACGGCTGCATTACATTTCTGTTAAGAAATACTCTAAAAGATACGAAATGGCGGAAATGTCAGGCCACTAATAATGTAAGCTGAATAAACCTTCCCTTTTGAATAAAACCTTGAGAAGAGGGTCTGCAATATTTAACCAAAAAGACAGTGCACCTTGTAGGCAGAAATCATCATCCCAGTGCCAGGAGTACGTTAACATTTCAGATCACGAACAAAAAGTGCTTCTAAAACAATGTTTGTAGAGTTAACAATAATTTCCTTCCTTAACATAATAAAGTTGTATTAAAATAATATTTGCATTCCCTATTAAAGCAACTCTGCAGATGACCAACCGATTTAGATTAGAGAACATTTACTAGTTTATTTTTTCCATTGCAGCCGCTGCCACAGCAGGACCGGCACCTCTAAAATCTGCCTGGGCAGCACCAGCCACTGGAGCTCGAGTCCATTTTGAAACCAGGGCAAAGCGAACAGCTGGCTCGAATGAACGCCTGGGAGCCCACACCCTCAAGTCTCCCTCAAATAACAATGTTTATTGCATTCTTATTACACTGAAATGAAAGCAATAAGCATTTGAGAAAACAACATCTATGGGCTGGTGTGTGGGAGGATGTTACAATGTTGTCCTGTCCAGCAATCTCTTACTTCTCTCTCCCCATTTCATAATAAAACAGTGACTGGACAAATGTCCCTTTCACGCTTTGCTCCTCTGCTTTTTGTTCTCTGTCACCCTCCCTAAAACAACACAGACTAACTAAGCCGTTAAAAGTTTATCAGATTCCAGAGTCTGGGATGCATTTTTGCCAGCCTATCTCCATCTGGATGGAAGTGCAGAGCTGCTGCAGCAGCCACAAAAAACACAAGGGGTCCCGTACATCCCTCTGGCTCCTCTCATGCTGGAGGAGAGTTATGGCTACGGATGGGGGTCCATACTGACATTTCTGCCATCTCTCTTGTGTCGTCTCTCAGGGTACTGTTCCACCCCCCCTCTCCACGTTTCTGTGCTACTTAAAGCAAATACAACTGGAGTGACTCATCACACCACCAGTCTTGGAGTCACTCCCCCAAACAAGAAAATAAAAGCTTTCTCTCTTTTCTATGAGATCCACTTTCTGATGGTATTTGAGTGAGATGGTGGCAACCCAGAAGGACTGGCATCCAACAGTTCTTCTTCTCAAGTAGCTTTTTGTCCCTTAGTGAATTGGTAGGAGCAACAAATACAACAACCCAAATGAAGTGGAACTGGAATGCTCCCAGTGACACACAGTGCAAGGCAGTGACTTCCAGGTGGGAAAGCGCCTCTCCCTCGAAGATAGAGACTCTGAAGTTACCTACATGTGCATCGTCTTTCAGATTCCCTTGAGCTGACAGCTTTCCCACCTACCTGTGTCAAGTTTTATATGGCAACAATGAAGGGAAAGAAAAGCACTAATAGAGAAAGTGAGATAACAAAAACACAAAATAGAAAAAATATGCTAAAAAGAAGCTCAGCAACAGAGTTAGAAATCAAACTTTCCCCTGAAAACAGCAACAGGAATCTAGCCAAGAAACAGTGGTCTTGGTATATTTTGGAAACTAGAGATGGGACAATCAGAGGCACCTCTTACTTAATCAGGAATACATAAGAAGTATTTTCTAGCATCCTAGTTATGGATTTAGTCCTGTGAATCTTTACTCGCATAAGAAGTTTGTACTTGTAATGAATACTAAATGCTTGGAAGATGTTTATGCTATTCTTTAAAAATCTGTTCAAGACTGAAACAAAGCAGTAGATTGTAGCATCTAATTATGAAAAAGTGAATACACATTGCATCCAAATATTTTGGCACTCTCCTTCTTTTAAGGTGAACACCACAAATGCTGAAAACATTTGGATTAAACGAAAAATTTTATAATTTAGGTACGTGTTTTTTAAACTGAGGAATAATCTGGCAAATACCAACAAGCGAGCTGCTCCTGTTCAACATAAGCATGCTGTATTTTACTTCTGAGATTAAGAGTTATTTTTAATCTTTACTGATTTATTGTTGTTTTTAAAAGGGTCTATATGCAAATATTTACACACATAAGCATTTTACAATCCATAGAATTACTTTAAAAACAGTGCACTTGCAGAAAAATATTAATATAAAAATATATCATATTACAATGCTATTCGTATAATATTTATGTTATACATTAAATACACATTATGATATATTCTTGTCCAGAAAAGCTTTCAAGCTCTGACAGCATTATTTGACGATTTACATATGGAAAGAACGGAAAGAAAACGATTTTATTATCATCCACTAGAGGGAGAGAGAGCCGCTCTTGTTGCTGGGCAGATTCTGGAAACAGTTTCATTCTGCACCGTTTAAAGCAATGATGTCAAGTTTGGGGAGGAAAAAAACCCCAAGCATTTAGTCCATTATAATATCAAATACGAAGTAACTCCTAAAATACTAAAGGTCTGAAATCTAAAGTTGCATTGCTGCTAGGTTATTTTCTGGAATCAATACTATACCATGTTGATTTCTTTAGACATGGATGTGAACATATTTATTAAAACATCTGAAATAAATAGCAAAAGTAACAGAAATTATAGTATTGAAAAAGTTACTAATCTGATAACAAAACAAAATTACCTATATTGTACTTTCTATTCTGTACTGAATGTGTAACATTCCTACAGGTATTGCATTGTTTTCACTGCTTCCTTAGAAATGAGGGCATGATTTCTTCCACCCAACAGGTCACTATCTGTCTCAGAAGCTGAAAGAAGTCTCATCTCCCCAAAGACAATTTGACAGTAACTGTTCAGAGTGTTGAGGTTTCCATTTCACCAGAATACCCTGACAATCCGATCTGTGATATCCACACAAGTATCTGTTACTTTCAGTCCTCCGGACTCATGGTCCTGCTGGTTTGCAGTCTGTGGTAGGGTAAGAAAAGAAGTGCTGGTATCTGTGTGCCCACGGACCGTGTGGGAACTGCCCCAGCCCACAGAAACACAAGACACTTGGTGTAGCTCAGAGTACTGAGCAGGGCCAAGCTTCTGCTGCATCTGTAATGTCATCTGGAAAGTGGGCACAGGATGCCCAGTACCTGAAGGACAGCCATGCATGGCACATAATCAAAACCTGAAATGTTACTTTCATTTAAAACCCACTGCAGAAAGAGTAGAGAAGAAAGGCTGGGACGGGTTAATATGTCAATTGTCAAAGCAATAATCTAGCACTGGAAGTTTAATTGACCTTGAAAAGTTGTAAATATTTCTTTATATACTGTGATATGGATAAACTAAGCACAAGGCAACAACTGTTCAGCTTGCACTCACGTAGATTTCTAAGGAAGCCCTTTGTTTATGGTTCAAGAACAAAAACTTAACAAGGAAACACAAACCAGGCCTTAATACAGTGTTTGAATTTGATTCTGAAGTTTACAAAATTCTCACAAATAAAAAATCCCATTAAATATATTTCTATTCTGCAGTCCTATTTATATTTATTTAAGTTTTCTAAGGAACTGGAGCCAGTTTAATAATACATTCCTTTTCTCTATCTCTGTTTAGGGAAAACTAGTTATTGACAGTATGAGCGCTATGCAGACAGATGGAATAAACCCCAATGAAACGAGCAAATTATATTGGAACAGTTACTGAGAAGGAAGGAATGGCTCTATCTTAGACACATAATAGCAGCTTTTGTACAAATATTTCTGGCTGAGCTGTCACAGGGATCTCTGTTCTCTGGGGTTTCTTGGCCTAAAGGAGATCAGTCACACTCCAGCTCTCCAAAACAGCCCATGCAGCTGTGGAGGGTGTGACAGCAGCAGAACACTGAGCACACCCTGGCAGCTCCATGCAACGTGAAAATCCCTGGTTCAGGTACTGCAGATGACTTCATGAGATATGAGCCACTAATGGCACACTGCAGTTTAGTTGTGAGCTGAGGAAGTCACCTGCTGTAACTTGGCTGAAATATTTACAGCCCTCAATTCAGTGGCGGACATTGTGTGTGTCTCCTTCTGTCTCTAATCATTGTTTACCTGCTCTGTTCCCATGAATCATAACACCATTGCTGTTCTGGTATTTAAAAAATATGCTTTCTGAAAATATATTGCTTTGGGATTTCACCCAAATCAAGTTATTAAAATGTTGTGTTAGGATTTAATGGAAACTTTGATATTTCACAAATGGTTTATAAAGAATGTAATACTTCGGCAATGGTGCTACAGGAAACAGAAAGGAAAATCACACAGTTCAAATCAGTCTCAGAAAAACTCAGTGTTTACAAGCACAAATGCTGTTTTATGTTATGTTTTCAAAGTGTTTACAGATTGGAAGTTTCTTTTGGCCAAAATGTCTGTCAAGATAAGCATGAAGAAAACTACAGAACAAAGTTAGGTATTTATTTTAAACTTTATGTGGAATCTGCAGCAACCACAACTTTATTGGTTTGCACAAGACACATGCAAAACATTTACTTCGTACCCACTGCAGTAAAACATTTCAAGAGCAAAAATTTAGAAAGCTACTGCACACAGATTAATACTATGATTTCAGTGCCAGAAAATCAGACACAGCCTTGGTATCACTGAAATAAATACTTGAATTTATCTTAACTAGTTCAGTGCTAATTTGACCTTGCTGGAATTTGCAGTTAATTTGGTATATTTGCAACAGGTGCAACCCACAACCAAGTCATGTACTGAATGCTCTGAGATCTCTTACATTCCCAAGTCTGAGCCAGAGGAAGTGACTGCAGTGCCAATGTCAGTCATGTCAGAGGCCCCATATTGTCTCTACACGGTACTTCAGATGTTCAGCCAACTCCAACCACACCCTTATTGCTCACACGTTTTAAACCAGAAAAGCGAGATATCACCATGTGCAAATCATGCTAGTGTTACAATTGCACTTAGGACTAATAGGATTTTTCTTGATAAGATAGTTTATTTTACTTTCTCAGTATACAACTTTGATTGCTAATGTAGAAAGCTGAAATTAAATAACACTGCAAAAAGGGACGGTTTTATCATCTTCTGTTTTGTGAGCAAGTGTCATTCCCCCTGTGCTGTGACTTTCTGAATCAGAGAAATAACTATAATGAGTTGCAGAACACACATTTTCCTGTGGATACCTTTATCTACAACATGGAAATGTAGGTTTGCTGTTGCTGCTGCCACTGAAGAACTCAAAAGTGTGTGGGTGGCAGCAGTTCAGTTCAGAGGCAGCGGCCAATGAACGTACTCCTACCTATCCAATGTACCCTGCCTGCTCTTTAGGCTTCTTCCTCAAGTCAGTATCCCGTTCCTGCTCACTTCCTCCCTTCATTCTTGCTGTACTTCTTGTGGCAGGATGAACCTGGGTACAGCCTCTCATGTGAGGCAATACTCAGTTTTGCTGGGGGAACCTCTAACATGAATCTTGACAAGTCACTGATAAAATAGCCTCTCCTCTCTGAGGCAGGACTGTTAACCTCTGCAGCATCCCCAGCTGTTGAGAAACATCCTTTGGTTATTTTAATACAGGCCAGGAAACTTTCACATTTCTCACAGGATACAGAGAGGGGTTTGTACACAATTTAATTGAAAGAGGGTTGCCTTAGATTAAATATTATGGAGAAATTCTTCCCAGTGAAGGTGGTGAGGCACTGGCAGAGGTTGCTCAGAGAGGCTGTGGCTGCACCATCCCCAGAAATGCTCAGGTCCAGGCTGGATGGGGCTTTGAGCAACCTGGTCTACTGTACAGTGTTCCTAACCACAGGAGGGGGTTTGAAACTACATGATCTCTAAGCTCCTTTCCAACACAAACCATTCTGTGATTCTGTACTGTTCTCCTAAAGGATCTAAGGAAACTGGACAGGACCTCCTGTATCTGTAGCTGCTGTAACGCATCAGCTCTTGGAGAGAGAAGAGAGAAGATAGAAAAGACAAGTAGTTATTCTCCAAATGGAAATCTCCATGCCAGCAATGATAAAAACGTTGCTTTTTCCCCTACTTTTGAATTCCATTCCCATGGCCTGCCTGTAGTATTGGGTGAACTTGAAGACAGCAAATTAGTTCATTCTTTCCCATTTGAGTAAGACTCTGCTGCTATCATGGGAGTAGGCAGGGGAATTGCTGAAAACATTCATACTTGCTCATCGTGTTGTTTGATAATGTTGTTTTGTGGTGAATCCACCGAAGTTACCAAGGATTCTCCACAGACAGGCAGTGGGAAAAGAACAAAATATGCATTACTTTTTGGCAGTCTGGAGTTACCAAAATTAAGAGAGGGCACAAGCTTTTAGGGTGTCATAAGAAAGCTGTACTACTGTGCAGTCTCTATGCCGAATGATAATGTTGTTTTCCTTTTTGCCTTTTTACCCAGCACCAATGTAGCATGCCCTTGCAAATGTACAGAATTCTTCAGTCACCCAAAGAGGCTCATCGAAGAAAGAGGAGGCAAAATCTGTAAATACCATAAATTAGCTTTCCTTTTAAGAGTAACTGTGTAACAAAGAATTGTTATGGTTGTAACAAAGAATTGGCCCAGTTGTTTGGTGATACTTTGTACTGGTTAAAAGTTCAGCGGTTCAATAAAACCGGGAGAATGATTTTCTTTTCTGTTCTGTATCTTGGTGCTGCAGCAACCAAGCTCCTATTTCAAACTTTTCCTTCCTCATCAATCACTGCAGCACTACCCACTTCATGGGAATCAGGGTGGCAGCTTAATGAGGGCTTTAGGGAAGAGAGTGATCAGCACTACAGCAAGAGTAGAGGAAAAGTGCTGGAAAGATAAATAGCATTTATATTTTTATCAGTACACATTTCCAGTGGGCTGAATGCGCTGTGAGATCCACAGCACAGCTGCCCTTCTGAGCAATGGGAATTAAGCAAGTGGTTGAAGCTGAAGAATATGAATGAATGGACTGCGAGATGGGTAGAACTGGATGGAATCCTGAGCTTGAAGAACAGGAATTAATGGGGTGATGTTTAGTTGGTGACCAGCACAAGCAGAACACTTGGGGTGAATACTGGTGCCAGAATTGTTCATTACCTTGATTTTAACTTGGATAATTATATAGGATGCACCTGCAGTAGATTTTCAGACATTACCAACTTAGAAGGGGTGATTTTCAAATCAGACAGAGGAGGTTCAGTTGAGAGACCTTTGGGAAACTTAAAAATGGAGGGAACAGAAACCTTACAAAGTGTGATGAGGAGTGCAAAGTGAACACATGGGGTTGAATAGTGCCAGGCACCAGCGCAGGCTGCCAGAGCAGCAGCAGCAGCTGAAAAGCATGTGGCTGTCACAGCGGACACTGAGTTGAACATGAGCCAACGGTATGTTTTCATTGTGAACAAAGTGAACCACAGTCTGAGCTACATTAGGAAGGGAGCATGGACAGCAGATGAATGGAAATGATTATCTTTTCTTATTTAGTGATAGTGAGTCCACCCAATGTGTCCTGTTTGGGGTTCCCCAGTTCAAGAAGGATATCAAGAAACAGGAAAGGTGCATGCAGAGGGCTGATGAGATGGGAAATGGCCTACAGCATACAGCTTGTGAAGAGATTAAGAGTAAGTAGGGCTTGGTTTGCCTGGCAGAGAAGAAAATAAGGGGATATCTGACAACAATCTAAAACTACCCAAAGGGAAGTGGCAAAGATTATTGAGCTGGACTCTTCTAAGTAGCAGTGAATGGCAAAACCAGAAGGAAAAGTCACAAGGCGAGTCCTTAGAGTTGTAACGGGATGCATGTGTTTGTGCATGGCTGGTGTCACACAGGAACATACTGCCCAGAAAGGCTGGCCAGTCTCTATCCTGGAAGGCTTTCAAGGGCAGCTTAAGCAAGGCCGTGACTGACCTGCGATACCACAGGTCACAGTCCTGCTTCAAGTGGAAGGCTGGACAGGGTGGACCCCAGAGACCCCTTCCAACCAGCCCTTCTAGGACTGTGCTGCCACAGTGACTCCCAGACAGTAAAGGAAGTTGAGTCATCAATTCTTCCTACTTCTGCCTTTTTCCTGCTCTCCATTCCTCTTTCCCTCTAGGTTCTATTATGATATCTAATTGTCTTTATGTTTAAGGGACTAGTAAAACATCCTTCCTTTTCAGTTGGGGTTACTCTGCTTGCCATCCAAGCATTTTATACAGTTAAGATTTCTAAGGCACCTTAGAAAATTTCTAAGATTTCTAAGTTTGTCAGACTTCGTTTAGCTCCTATTTTACTGGATCAGGCACCTTATTCTTCTTAGCTAAAAACTGCAGCCTTTTTCTGATACCATAGAAATGGACTTTTTTTCTTACTGAACATATTTTGTACTCCTGCTGTTAGACCTGCACAGTTTAATGGTTACAATTCAAGTAGATCCACACATGCTCATCTTCCCAAGGGATAACATAAATCCAAGACTATAGCCCAGAACTGTGGTATATGAACCAAAACTGCTGAAGCAGTATGACACAGCTGAGTGAATTCCCCACCAGATCAAATCTCTGTTGGCACAAGGATTTAGGCACATAGGCAACATCTCAGGTACTGGAGGCACTGGGTTAACAGCCAGTCAAATTTGTTTCTGTGGCAGACTTAATAAAGGATGTTAGCATGTTAGATAATTCATAAATCCAAGTGTATGTGTCTCAAACTTGAGTAATAACACTAGTCAATAAGCAGCAAATTCCAAGTGCCAAGCCCCTAGCATTAAGCCTTTTAAGAAACCAGACTCCAGTCAAAAAGCCAATACCAAGTTATAAATTAAATACTGGGATATCAGTGCCCATACACTGTTGGGCAAGGTATTATTGTAAAAGACGACATAACCAAGGAACATAGAATAACACAGATTTGCAATACACTATCACAGTCTTTAAAAATGGAAATCTAGTTTTATTTATGAGACACAAATAAACCAAATCACAAGTCTCTGACACTAATCTGCAAAAGGATTTCTTTTTGAAGATTACAATGCAAAGTAGTGTAAGTTTTATGTAAAGACTGAAGCCCTAGCAATAATTCATGGTCTGCCACACACTTGAACCCAATCCAGATAGAAGTGTGTCATACTGATTTATTTGGTAAGTTAGAGCCATAATGAAATAGCTCATTTTTTAATGAAAAAATAAGATCAGACTTGCATTTGTCAGTAGATGGAGGAAAGAGTCAAATAAAAATGTGGAAAAAATATTAAATAAGCCCCAAATTCACATTTTAACCCCCTTCAGACTATTTCTTCTCTAACAGATTCTGTGCCATGTTTTGCACAGAATGTGTAGCACCATTAAAACATTCCTGTCCTCATTTTGTCTTCTGTCAAGATACTTCTTATCTCTTCTTGAACAGCCTTCCTTTATACTACTCGGTGAGCTGCTAGGACATCAAGAATCTATGAGAATGAAAGTTATGTGTGATGGCGTACAGTCACCTTAGCCTGAGTGTATATTCACTGCAAATAGAGCAATGAATTGCAGAATGTGAGCATGATTGGTCAGGTTACTTAGAAAGATCCAGCTGTGGAGTGGATACTGGTCTGAAAAAGTAATGTATTTTTGCAGTTCTCCCAAGGGTGGAATACTTTTGAAACTCATGTATTGTGCAAATAAGGTACCATACGGTGAAACTTCCCAAGCCGCATTGTCAAGGTGGTTTGGATACATAAATTCAACCAGCCACTTTGAAATAAACATATTCAATGGCCGCTAAAATCTCGATACTGGCTGATTTACTGGATCATATCCTCCAGCTCTCTGGGATGCAAATTTCCGGCCATAACCTGTGCAGCAATAAACTTCATTCAGCCACAAGAGTGTGCATGTGAGAGGATTGCAAATCTCCTCCGCCAAACCAGAATTAGCCGGTATCGCAGGAATGAAAGAGCGTGGAGATTTGAAATCGCAGGGAATGGAGACAAGGCGGTGCAGAGGACGAGCTGCCTGGGGGGCAGGCGGCCCCAGGTCGGTGCCGCACTCCTATGGAAAATAAGCCCCAGGGCGGCGAGCAGGGGCGAGGCTGAGGCGGCGCGGGCGCTGAGCGGAGCCGGGCGCAGGTGGACACCGGAGCCCGCAGCAGCCCCCGGGGTCCCGGGACCGGGGCAGCGCCGCGGGTTGGGCTGATAGCGGCGCGCAGGGACGGCGGCGCCGGCGGTGCCCGACGCGGTGAGTACCTCGGCAGGAGCCGGGAGCCACCACACTGACCCGGCACCNCCGAGCCGGCCCTGCCGCAGCCCCCGCGCCCTCCCCGCACCAGCTCCGCTTCGCGTCGCTGAAGCGAACTGGAGCGCTGGAAAAGCGTCGCGCGTGAAGCTCCCAAAGCTGTGGTCTCGGGAGAAAAAAGATCCCTGCCTTCGGGCTGCTCCCGAAACGGGCTGTAAGCCTGTACAAAATAGAGGTGCACGCCTGATACAAGCTGCCCGGTCCCTTGGCGCCAAGGGGGAAAAACCATCTGAGTCAATTCCGCTGTCCCCGGGGCCGGGGCTCCGCGCCTGGGTCACGCCGGGGCACGGCAGCGCCCAGGGATCCCCGGGTACTCCGCCTGAGCAGGGCTGGGGAAACATCCCTCGGGGAGGGGCAGCAGGGCAGCACCCCCGGCCTGGAAACGCAACTGCTGCCGACTTCATGCAAACTTGTGACCCTGGCAATAAGTTTAGCCTTTTAAGCATTTAATTTCCCTGATTTTGTGCTCCTTTCTGGGCACGCATTTTTATGCACCGGGGCTCTGACTGCCAGAGGTGGCTGGTGACCACATCTCCGAGAAGCTGCTGACAGCTGGAAGTGCTCGGCATGTTAGCAAGGTGAAGTCAGACTGCGGAAACCAATGACAGCCAAAATAAACCATGTTTTTAGCAATGTTTCCTCTGTATGCCTTCAGCAGCCAAATAATTACATGTGGCATGTTTACTGGGAGTATTACAAAGTAAAACTCATTACTAGGTATAATGCATTTATGAGTTATCCATTGGAACTACCTTGAAAGTACGATTTTATTCCATGATTTTTAACATGGAGTCAGTCAATGCTGGAAGAAGTTGACCAAATATATGTAAATTATTCATCATATGGACTTTTTATAGCAAGAGCAGATGTTTTTCAGTGATCTAGTTGAACTACCAGTTAGAGAGCCATAGCTCCACTGGTGCTACGTGGAACTTCAATGTTTTGCTGCTAACTTAGGTCTTATTACAGCACCTGCATTTGTCCCTAAAATAGCTCATGAGTCAGGTTTTCAGAAAAGCTCAGCATCTTTGCAGGCACTAACACTTGGGCCATTTTTCTAAGAGCTCTGCATACTTTGTGTGCTTATAGTCTAAAAAGCTTTTCTGGGAAAAAAAATCATCTCATTCTTTTCCAGATGACCAAATAAGAATTCAGATTCTCTTGTCTATAAATTCCTTCTGAGGGGCTGTATTCAAACACTGTTACTCTGAGCGGGTCTTCTGTGCCTTGCTTATTGGGGAAACTGGCTGGCTTCACAAATCAGCTGCTGTCATTTTCATTACAGTTTCTCTAGGATTTCACAATTGCAAAGAGTTCATTTGGCTCCTCTGCCTTTCATAAGCCTGTTCTTGGCAGTGCTGTGTGGGAAGAAGGTTGAAGGCAGGTAAGTGCCTTTGCCTGGGTGCAACAGGCTGTGGGATGATCAGTCAGTCCTGGGAAGGGAATCCAGGCATCCAGTCCTTGCTTTATGCAAAGACTGAGAGTCTGTGCACTTGTTGGAGATGTCCTCCCCTGCTTTTGAGTGTATTCACTCTGAACTTGTGTCCTTAGTGAAAAGTTAATAGTATGAAAGTAATAATAAGCAAGAATTCAGTTCAAATGGAAAATAAATGCATTTTCTGAAGATTTGTGGGGGTTCATGCAAGCATGACATTAACTTGCATCTACTCAATCTAAGCCAGTTCTGACAGGAAGACTGCAAAGAGGAGTGTTGTAACTCTGCAGCTCAATATCAATTATTTTTCTTCAAATAATTTAAAATATGAAAAAGATGTGCCTATTTCCTGTCCAAAGAAGATTTTTTTTTGTATTCAGTATCAGGATTCAGGTGTGCACAAAACCAGTCAAAAGTATAAGAGAGAAAGGTGAGGCTTTACATTTTATCTTGACTCTGAATCTTCAGTTACATAATTTTGTATTCCATTATCTAAGATGCACTGTAATATCCCTCATACATTTTCATTAATCTTATGCAGAGCATGTGCAACAGCTTGTGATTTTCCTTCATTCTGCCTCTTCTCATTATTTCCCATTAGCATGATTTTTCACTGTGTTTATCACCTTTTTGCACCTAGTCTCTCGCTGCCTTGTGAGTGGGCTGAATCCTCTGTAAGTAGTCCCATAACCTACAGCAACAGAGGATCTGGCTCCAAGTACGTTATTAGGAAAGGGTTGAGATGTCATCTTTAAGACCTACCTTTTGCAGAGGAAGGATGAAGTATAATTATGACTAAGGCTGTCCTCTTTAATTTAATTAATACTATAATTTAATAATTGTGACCAGGCTGTCCCTTTATGGTCACAAACCAGTCTGGCTCTGACTTGTTCCCCTGCTGCCCATTCTGCCTCAAACCCCTTGCAGGACCTCTAGAAGGACCTCTAAGCACTATCCCCATTCTCTGTTTCCCAGTTTGGAAAGGAAAAGCCTGGGAGGCATTTCAGTATCCATTTCCACTGGCGACTTATCAATTGATGCCAGCTTATCTGCCTGTGCAGCAAGTGTTAAATGTGCACAGTTCCTGTTCTTCCTCACTGTGTCACCAATACCTTCCATGGCCAAGTTAGGGCTAATGACAACTTAGTCACTAAACAACTATGAAAAATTTACTACCAGGAGTAAAACATATTTTAGCTGCAGCTCACTTATGAGGTAGATCAGTGTGCTCTTGCAAGAACCTACACACTCAAGCTGCCCTCAGTTACACGGCTTACCTGCGCTGCAATGAAGGGTGAGGTGGCACCTGGCTCCAAAGGGAACTTAGGCAGCAGCCAGGCTGGAGAGGCTGCGTGGTCTGCAGCTGTTCACTGCTGTCTGGGACTGGCCAGCTCTGACTCCAGCTAGGGATTATGCAGAGTGCCCCAGGGCCTTCTCCATGTGTTTATCTAGCAATAAGAAAAAAAGTAAAACAGTTTGGAAAGGTAGTAACTTGAGCAGCAAAATGTACTCACGTATTTAAATTCTCAGTTGGTACAGAATCTGGGTTTGTCTGTTCACTGCCTGTTTGCAGCAGTGAGGAGCCAGCCCAGAGGCACACATTCTGAGGGCTCACAGGAGACATAAGGAGCTTTTTAAAATAATTTTGATAACATTTTTCCTTTTCCAATGTTGTGAAGCTGATGCTTCTTTTTATTTCTCTGGAGAAGAAGACAAAAAATTACCATCTCTGGTAATTTGTATCATTGCATTTCTAGTCTCCATGGAAACCTATTTTGTGCTCCACAGTTGGGTAAGATTTGAATCTGTTGCAGCAGAAATCAGATGGAGGAAAGACTGGATTCTGCACCTTGACTGCTAATCAATTAAAAGTGGTTTTGAATTTATTTTCACCTTGTGTTGCAATCTTCACTTAGAGTAACAATAAAATAAATTGAAGTAATCAAATTCAGCTAGTGTGGCCTGGTCCTATTTACACCTATGCTTGTAACTCTGTCCCTCAGTTTGATTCTGATAGTCATTGACATTAATTTGGAAGAATTCTTTATTTTTAGTAGGATTATTAGGATTAATACTTTGGAAACTGAAAGCATAATAGCAAACTGTTGTCATGTAGACTCTAATAAAAAACTTTCCAGAGAGGTAGTAACAATTGTCTAAATTGTGATCTATATAAGCAACATATTTTGAAAATTAAGAATCTTCATTCCTTGTCTTTTCCTTATTTTGTTCTTCCACTGCTAAGGAAGAAACGCATCCCCAAACTGGTATCCTCTGAAAAGATGTGGTAACTTCATCTACCTGCTGCTTCAGGATTTCAGTTCTTTACTCCAGGCTGTATGAACTTGAACACAAAGGCACATCATCTTACTGGACCAGCAGAAGGAGACACAGAGACGTAATATACAGAGACACACCAGCCTTTTTTGTGACCACAGTCAACCCATGAAGAGTGAGGGCTCTCAGCCACCTAAAAGTAAGTAAAATATATAGTAATGGAAATAATGCAGCCTACAGTCAGCCTGGAAGTACTCCTGTGCAGGCAGCCATGACAACAAGTTACACAAAGAAATAAATCAATTGAACAATTTTCTAAGCAGTTTACATTTGAACAATGAAGTCATAGTATTCACTACAACTGCACTAACCAGTGATGAAATATGATAGTGATTTATGGCATTCACTATAACCAGACTACAAAACCTGATTATTTTGTATGTATTTTTTAGGTATTTACTGCATTTGCTTCAGAATACTGTGGAGAAAATGTATGCTAGTCGAGAGGATATTGGATATGATTTTGGAGATGACTCAAAAGTTAGAAGTAAGCCAATTAAACCTAATCCAAACATCGATGGAGGATGGGCTTGGATGATTGTACTTTCCTCTTTCCTTGTGCACATACTCATCATGGGTTCCCAAATGGCCCTTGGAATACTCAACATGGAATGGCTTGAAGAGTTTAATCAAAGTCGTGGCTTAACAGCATGGGTTAGCTCCCTCAGCATGGGCATCACACTTATTGTAGGTATGTGCCAGCATCACATGTTTTAAAACTATATACATTTTTAGAATATGTTTGCCATTCACCCCTAAAGTATTTTCTTATGGTTGTCCCAAGATGACCTTCTAAAGTCGCCAGGACAAATTTTACAATCTAGATGGAGAAAGGGAATAACAGGGAAGATGACAGGGAAGACAGTTAGTCCAGGAGACTGGATGAGCAGGGAAGGAAGCCTGTGACTTCCATTCTGACTAGAATTAAGAAAACATGATCTGTGAAGCTTGGAGTCCTCCCCATACTCTATCTGTGAGGAGAAAATGTTGAAATCACACACTTTATATTTCAGTTTGGCAGCTGAATGACAATGTATTTTTTTAGTTGTAGTTGGATCAACCCAAAATAATATCTGGAGGAAATGTTTGTGTAAATATGTACATACACACCTATGACTCCCTAAATGAAGATTGAAAAAGTTGTGTTTAGATCTGCTTAAATTATTCTACTGAAAACAAGACAAAAATCTTCACTTCTGGTTACTTGTGAAAAAGTCTTGCACTCACACAGCATCAGCATTGGGAACAAATGTTTTGTCTGATTGCTCTGTTTAAACTGTCCCTTTTTCATAGGGCAACTTTGGATGTAGGTCTTGCAGGTATTTGCTAAGTATTTAATCAGTAGGCTGTATTTCTCTTTCCATGATTTTAAGAATATGAAAAATAAACTGAGTTGCACGAGTTGCCTGATGTTTTAACATTTTATTTAAAACATTAAGAAACTTAAGGTGAAAAATTATTAGAGCATACAGAATAAAATAAATAATTTATAATTCCTTTCATGTTTTTTAACAGGTCCTTTTATCGGTTTGTTCATCAGCATGTGTGGGTGCCGCAGGACAGCCATAATTGGAGGGATACTGAATGCCCTGGGTTGGATACTGAGTGCCTATGCATCAAATGTGCACTACCTCTTCCTCACCTTTGGAGTGACAGCTGGTGAGAGCTGCACTAATGTTTGAAGGTTCTTTCAATTATTTTTGATTCCTCTGAAGCTTATCTGAGTGAATAAATAGGGAAGGTTGACTGTAAAAGTTATTCCAGCTCTGCTTTCACACTTTTTACAGCCTGTTATCTTTTTAGGAAACTTATTGACTCAGTGGATTGGGCCCAGTGACTTCTGTTGTCGTTTAAATTTGCCATGTGAAGGTGGTACCTTTACCAGTTTCACCCAAGTGAATACATTAGAGGACATTTTTAATTAGGGAAATTACTGTAACCCAAACTCTGACAAGTAAAATTGAAAGATGAATTGCATATCTAGCTAACCCCTCTCCTTGTCGCAGGAAAGAATAACAAATGTTTTCTCCAGAAGTTGCTTCACATTAATAAAATACTGGATTATGATAATTCTGCACTGCTTCAAAACCCATTTTAAAGGGTGAAGTGGGTTACAGCTGGTAGGCAGCTAAGCCACACACAGCTGCTCACTCACGCTCCCACGGTGAGATGGGGAGAGAATCAGAAAGGTAAAAGTGAGATAGAGAGTTTAGTAGATAAAGCAAAACCTGAATGCACAAGCTAAACAAAGAGAAGGAATTCATTCACTGCTTCCCACGGGCAGGCAGGGCCTGGCAGGCATTCAGCTGTTTCCAGTAAAGCAGGGCTTGGTCATGTGTAACTATTACCTGGGAAGACACGGCCACAGCTCCAAGCGTCCTCCCTTCCTCCTCCCTTCCTTGCCCCAATGTTTCTGCTGAGTAAACATCTCACGGTATGGGATGTCCCTTCAGTCAGCTGGGGTCCTGCTGCATCCCCTCCCAGCTCTGGAGCTCCCCCACTCACAGCGGTTAGAAACAGAAAAGGCCTTGGTGCTGTGTAAGCACTGTCCAACAACAGCTAAACCATGCCTGTGTTAGCAGCAACGCTTGGGTCACAAGTCCAAAACACAGCACCAGATAAGCTGCTAGGAAGGAAATTAACTCGATCCCAGCCTCACTTAGGATAATGCCTGGGGCTGTATTTCATAGTATGTTCGAATAACTGTTATTCATATTGTATCAACCACCACTTAGAGCAACTAATATTGCTAAAAATTTCAAAATGACTGAAGTAATGTTTTGTCATTTTAATGAAATTAGATGTCTAGAAAACCTTTTGACATGTGTAAGAGCCCAATCAAAATACAAAAAGACGTGGATTTAGGCATCTTCCTTCAAAACCAACAGATCTTTAGTGCCTGAATGCTCAGTTTCTAGCAATATGTTGGGGAAAAAATCAGTTATTTGAAGTAAGTTATGTAGAGGAACTCAGTATTAAGTACTTAAAGCACTACTCCATTTTATTTGCTGTTCATTTCTAAAAAGAGATACTGTTAAGAGATATGAAACAAAAAGGTGAAAATTAGCCATGTAAAAAGTACAAAATTTAGGTTTTAATTATTATCTGAGCAACACTGAGCAGTTTAAGGGACTCTGAAATGTTAATCACCCCACAGATAACAGTTATGTTTGCAAATGAAGCGGTGTCTATGTTACATTTCCCAGAGGGGCAATATTATGAAAAAAAGGATTGTTTGCAATACTAGTAATAGCTTCAGTACCCTGAATTCTCTTAAACTGTCCCTTCATAGAATTTCATAGAGATCTACAGAATTTCTATACATAAATTTTTATCTAGATTTCTAGATGGGGAAAATACTGAGACTAGCAAAGATGGCTATGAACACCTTTTATACCACCATACCATAGACTTCAGTAATGTTGTAAATTCCTGAACAAAGAACAGTGATCACAGAGAAGATCCTGCCTTTTTCATAATTTCTGTTTCCATATATATTGAATATAATCAAGCAGGCAGGAATCTACACAGTTCTTCTTCAGCCCCTGCTGCGTTTCAGAAAGAGCACACACAAAACAACAAATGGCAGAGTTTAAATAGAGAATTTAAAGAGGGATGAAAACCATATTTTATGGGAAAAAAAAAAAAGAAATCACAGACAAACTTCTTTGTGAAGTGGAAAAGTGAGATGTAGCAGGAGTAATTCTGTCCAGAAAAATAGTGTAGAGATACCTGACCTGTGCTCACTGTCCCCTCCCTCATGATGTCCTCAGTGACCCTCAGTCCCTGCCTGCTGACTCCCATCCCCTCAGTCCCATCCCCTCACTGCCATCCCCTCATTGCCATCCCCTCACTGCCATGTCCTCAGTCCCATCCCCTCACTGCCATGCCCTCACTGCCATCCCCTTGCTGCCATG
>WBMY01002937.1:1477774-1489367 GCA_013397315.1 Donacobius atricapilla
GGCTCCTCATGGCACCGAGGGGCCCCAGCAGGACCTGGGCTGGCTCCTCTTGAGGAGCCCAGCAGGACCTGGGCTGGCTCCTCACGGCGCGAGGGCCCCAGCAGGACCTGGGCTGGCTCCTCACTGCAGCCTGCAGAGCCCCAGGAGCAGCAGCTCTCCGGGAGCTCTCCTGGGGGACAGCGAGGCCTCCCCGAGTCTGGTTGGGTGTGTGGGGGGACACTGGTGCAAAGTAAAAGCCCAGTTGTGTATTTGCCTAGGAAATAAAGAAATACTTCTAACAAGCAATATGGGGCAGCTCCAGCCAGGGTCACTGCTATGATGTTGAAGGGCTTTTTTGAGGCTTTTCTGGAATCAGGCTTTCTCTGGCCTAGCTGCAGCTAGATCATGTTGTAACTGTATGACCTATGTTAGCACCTATTTAGGAAGACTTCTAAGTCACAAAACACTTCTGAATTGCAATCACAGTGAGTTAGGAAGCATCTTCTGCATACACCTGTTCCAATTCAAATTCCTCTGTAATGAATTTGCTGCGAGAAAAAAGGGTGAAGTGTCACCTCTAATGATGTGTTGTGCAGCCTATCGCTTTCTGCCCGAAGTTAATGCCATGAATACCCACCCTGGTTTTAACTACAGGTGGGGGGTTTTCAACAGAATTAGAGATCTGCCTTATAAGACTGAGCAGACTTCTAGGACTATGTGGCCCTCCTTGGGCTGCCCAAAGAGAACCAACGTGGAAGCCCACTGCGGTCCCACCCGTGCACCAACCCCGTGTGCAGACTCCTCAAATACATGTCGCAGTCACTATGGCTCCACAGTTCCTGAACAAGGACAGGAACTCAGTGTGAATCTTCATTGCTGGGAAACCTCGGTGAAAGCAACAAGATGTGCACACTAAGCAGTTCTGGTCACTGATACCATCAGCTGTGGGTATTATAATTGCAGATCTTACAAAATAAGCTGCGCCTATAGTAACTGTCACTAATTGGTTGTGGGATGTTTGTAACTTTCCAGTGTTGTCATGTTGACCTCAGATATAGGTTTTATATTCCATGTGTTTAGTTTTTCCAGCAATAAATATCAGAATTTCATTCTTGCTGGAATGAGTATTGCAGATTTTGTAAAACCTACAAGACAGAAATGAAAGCTAACATCAGAATTGAATATTTATTATTGGTTTTACTACTATGTTTACACCAAAGTTAGGAATAAAACTGATTTTTTTCACTGCTTTTACATTGTTGGCAAAAAGTTTAGATTTGTTTTTTTTTTTATAGGCATCGGAAGTGGCATGGTTTATCTGCCTGCAGTGGTCATGGTAGGGCAGTATTTTCAGAAGAGAAGAGCACTTGCACAAGGGCTCAGTACCACAGGAACAGGGTTTGGAGCTTTCCTGATGACTGCCTTACTGAAGTACCTCTGCACTGAATTTGGGTGGAGGAATGCCATGTTCATCCAGGGGGCTATCTCCCTGAACCTCTGTGTCTGTGGGGCACTTATGAGACCACTCTCTCCCAAAGACCTCCGTGAAAAATGTGTGGTGAGAAGTGATAGTGAAGAAAATCGGGCAAAAGCTCTGTCCCATTCTACAGAGACTATAAAATCTAATGGAGTCCTTGGTGAAGAACCAGAGAAAAAAGAAGAGGCAGCAAATGAAGAAGTGCTTGGCAGTGTGCAGCACATAGAAATTGGAGGTAAATCTGGAAGTGGAAGGAGCATGTATGGACTGCGCCTCTTTAAGACAGTGAGCCAGCTGACAGTTACAGTCAGGAAAGGCTTTGCACTCTGGTACTCCAGCTACTTTGGAGCTGCATCGCTCTTTACCAATAGAGTATTCGTGGCCTTTATCATTTGGGCTTTGTTTGCCTATAGCAGCTTTGTCATTCCCTTTATTCACCTTCCAGAAATAGTCAAGCAGTACAACTTATCTAGGCAGGACAATGTATTTCCTTTGACATCTATTATAGCCATTGTTCACATTTTTGGTAAAGTGATCCTTGGACTCATCTCTGATCTCCCGTGCATCAGCACATGGAATGTCTTCCTCATGGCTAACTTTACCCTGGTCACCTGCATTCTTACTTTGCCACTAATGCAGACATATGTTGGCCTGGCTGTGGTTTGTGCTCTAATAGGATTTTCTAGTGGCTATTTTTCTCTAATGCCTGTTGTGACTGAAGATTTAGTTGGAACTAAACACCTTGCAAATGCCTACGGCATCATCATTTGTGCCAATGGAATATCCGCTTTGTTTGGACCACCCTTTGCAGGTAAAAAGTTCAAATTGCTAACCAACAGATGTTTGTGTAATGACCGTGTAGCTCTTTATATTATTAACCTTTCTTATGCTATGAGCATGTGTAGTTAACAAAATCACAGCTGCTCCAGAATGGACATAACATCAAGCTTTACATTGTGCAGAGGTACAGGTCACATCTGCTGGGTTCCAGCTCACTGCCCTCACATTGCAAATTACAGTTCTTGGACATAACCTCAAATCTATTACAACATACCCTTACGATGTATGTTTCCTTAAAATAGCTGTCATACACGTTTGGGTTTTTTTTAATGAGAAAGGTGCAACTAATTTTTTCATGGTTTGTATACTGTATGCACTATACATACTCATTCCTTTATTCATATGAAGAAATGGTGATTAGTTCTCAGGGTAGGGAGCTGTTTGTACCACAGCATTACCCCAAGGACTGTGCTGTGTGTTTGGGTGTCCCCACTCCAAACTGCCAACTGATGTGTTGATTTAACTTTGCTTTGCCTTCCTTCAGCCAGAAATACCTACTTTGGGGACTGCACTGCTCATAACCTCTTTACTGCCATCCCCAGCAAAAGGGAGAAGTGTATGCATGCTGTCCCCAGAGTTACTTAGGTTTAAACAGACATTCATTATAAATTTCCTCACAGAAAGAGGCAAGGGAGTACAGAAGAGATATAGGTACTGATTGTCAGTACTAAATCAGACTCCAGCTCTCTTTTACAGAGGTGCTGCTGAGAAGAAATTTGTGAGAACTCTTGGGAGTCATGGACCTGCTCAGCCAGGGGCAGATCTAGGCTGAAGGGAAGCCAGCAGCAGCATGAGGAGCCCAAGCAAACGAGAGCTCCTTCTCTCCCCACCACTGGGTGAGCGACACGAGGGAGAAGAAAGCTCCCTCAGTGCCCCTTGAAAGCAGCAGTGTTTTGCTCTGCCACATTCCCTCAGCACCTCCCAGTCTGTGCTAAACCTGTCTCTGTACTTGGCCTTTGGTTACGAAGCACATTGGATTCAAGCAGCTGATGTAAAGAGAGCTTCTGATCTTGTGGGTACATCACAGTGCAGCCAGAGCGGCGTGAGGGGGTTTTGCTCATTTGGGTTCGCAAACCTTCCCGAAGTAATGAATGAGTAACTTTAATGAAGAAGTAACTTTAATGTGTTTTTGCAAAGGAATCGAGGCTGGAATGAGAGTCATTGCAGTACTGAGATTGTATCTCTTGAACAGTCTTCTGTTGGTATGTGAGGTTTGGAGACAGCTATGGGGAATGTGCTTGCACAGGGCACAGCATTTGAACTAATCAGTATTGGGCATTTTACAGAGGCAGTGATAGGGAGGAGGAACCAATTGGTTTGAGATTACAAAATGTTGATTTTAAAATCAGACCTGTGATAACTTGTTTGAAAAATATATTTTTCCACCAAGTAACTGTGGATTTGACAGAAATGTCGTGAAAGAAATGTGAAGTATTTTTTGTATTTTCTCATGAACTGTACTCTTTTGTCAAGCTTTGTAACAAACATGTTTTGTCCTTATTTTCCAGGTTGGATCTATGACATCACACAAAAATATGACTTTTCTTTTTACATAGCTGGATTGCTATACATGGTGGGAATAATATTTTTACTTATACAACCTTGTATTCAAAAGAAACAGCCAAGAAAAAAATCTACAGAAGAAGCACAAGTATAGAACAAATTCCAGAAGTTTTTTTTACAGAACTTTTTTGTTTCCATGTTTCTCTTGTGAGTATGAAGATGTTTTTCTTACAGAACCAACCACACTTAGCTGCACTTAAGTGAAAAGCAAATGTGTTCCATAATGCTTATAAATTATTGAAAATATGCTTTTAAAATTAGTTAAGATATTTTACTTTAGTACTACCAAATACAGTGATTATAAGCACACTGCTAGTATTTTAATATTGGAACAATGCTAAGAACCCTTACCCTTGCTTCTCTTTTAACTTTTCACCATTAAGCATTGGTGAAAATCCATTGACTGCAGTGCAGTTACTCTGATTTACACTAGTCCTATGAGAGAATTTGGTCAGGACATGAATGATTTATAAAAGTCCTTTCTACTTTGTATTCAATCTAATGAAAGCTTAGTTACTGAGTATAAGAAAATGATTGTATTTCTTGCCTGGCTAGTCAAGTACTGTTGAAATGCTACTAAAATAATTCCATTAATTCAGCATACTAAAATTACTGTTTCTGTGATGCAAATCTGAAGAAAACTTCTCATCTATTTCTGAAGTGATTCAGTTGGACACAACAGGTCCCTTCTAACCCAGTATATTCTGTGATTCTGCTTCAATGATTTTTAATTTTATTTTTTAAAGTATCAACTGCATCTAAAGTAACCATCCTCAATACATAGGCTGCATTTTAAATGCTGTGACACTTAATGCACCTGAAGTAAAAAACCCATAAATGCAGAAACAGGAAACATATGGAAAATATCATTATGACTGGAAAATGTTTCCAGAAACAGTCTGAGTTCTCTGGCCCCTTTACCTAATTAGAGCTATTGTGGAATTTAAAAACATTGCCACTGACTCCTTCCATGGGAACGAACTCTACTACAGCACACTAAATTTTGCTATAATTCAATTTAATTGTTCACAAACTCTGTCACATATGAGCAGTCATGTTGCTGCTCGTGATGTACACCATGAACTGACTAAGATTCATCATGTTTGAGAAGTTTATTCACTAGAAAATTAGATACTGCAGAGCATGGAGTAGCTAAAGAGCATTTAAAGTATTCAAATAATTTTTCTTAACATTAAAGATCTGGTAACCAATGTGGAAGGAGATGTATGGTGGTACAGGGCATGTTTTTTTCAGCTTTGAGAGGTGAGTCTGATGTTAATTTTCCTATCAAATAAGAACCACTGTAAGTTTTCATCCTCTTAGCTTTATGAAAGTTCTTTGCATGACAAATCAGGTTCTTAGTTTAATATTGCTATGTGCTGCTGGAATTCCCTAAAAAGCAATTGAAACTATTCAATTATATTGAAGAACTATTGGGAAACAGTTCAGTACACAACAATATCAATATCTTGCTCTTTTTTATAGCTGCAAGGTTGTTTAACAAAAAGTACTGAGTGTGTATTTTCCATGTTGCAATTCACCAGCTTTTTAGTCTTGCACTTCTACAACTGTTGGCAGGGACATACTTTAAAGTATTCCTTAAAGATCCCTGAAATGAGCCAAGTTAAAAAATAAAACCTTACTTTAAGATACCCTGAATTTCTTTAAGATTTACATCAGTGCAATCATATAGGGTAGTTATATATGGCCTTTAAAACTCACATAAGACAACTGAGGTGGCACTGAACTGCAACACACGGTGTGAACACAGTCAGTAACTTCTTAAAATCCGCTTTTGTTATTGGAGAAAATGTGCATGTAAATTTTCACATCAGTTCTTTGTTACAGGTTAAATGTCTTCTTGGTGGGAGTGCTGCTGATGGCTCATTTAAACTGAGCTATCTTTAACTGGTGAAATGTATATGGTAGTGATGATTTCCCTCATTTACCTTCTTTTTTTTTTTTGAAAGATATGTATCCTTCATACATAGATCTTCACTTTGTCTTTTGTCAAAAGCAACTTTATTTGCATATTACAGTAATAAAAAAAAATGTTGTTCACTTGTGATATCTGCAATAGATCTTTCTATAGAGGTCCTTACAGGGCCATATCTTGGGAATAAACTTACATTTCACCAAAAAACCACTTTCTCTTCATTTATTTAGTTAGTATCTTATTTTAGCCACACAATGAAATTTGTATTTGTCATTATCCTAAAATGAAATAATCACAAAGAGGAAAGAATATATATGGAAGTGCTTCTTATACCTAAAGATCAACAATCACTGAATGTTTCCAGCATATTGGTACATTGGTGTAGAACAAAAAATCCTTAATCTAAATCAGCAAATATTTAAGTATTAAAGTACTGGTTTATAAAAACCCAGAATTATACAAGAACCCTGTATTCATAGTTTTTAATCAATTTATAATATTCACGTTTAGTACTTGGCATGTTAAAAAGCTACACTCTTCAAATATAAAACTATTATATCCAAAACTTGAAACCACTGTTTTTATTACTTGGGTCCTAAATCTAGTAAGTTGTAAATGTTGTTTTAATCAGCCTCTGTAAATGACAATGCCACAGCATCTGCTATAAGCCATGGAGTACATGTAGCATAGACACAAACCAGAGAAATAAGAATGAAGAAATACAAAGTAGCCACAACCTGTTCTACTGCAGTAACTGCTATGATGCTGATTAAAACACAATTTCAGGATACCCAAACTATTAAACACTGTAATATTTACATGTTTCTCCTGGTAAGACATATCTTGTTTTTCTTCTTTCAGTCCTTAAAAAGTCTGTTTTCCCTAGTAAAGAAGAAAAGTCCATGGGTCTAACCCAATAAACAGCCATGCGTTGTAGCAATTGCTTCAATGGAACATGCACCTTTATTCAGTTAGTTTTTTGTTCTGAGCACAAAGAACAAGTTGAGTTTGTTGCTTCTGCCTCCTTTGGAGCTGTAGCTGACATTTGTGTGTGTGAAGGCTCCCAGCCCACTTCCTGTGGGCTGTGTCACGCAAGCTCTCCCTAAGAGCTTCCCAGAGCACATTACTGTCACATAGCTACTTGTAAGAGCAAGCAGAAGCTTAAAATCATCCTTTGGCTCACTCACTGATGATTATTCTACTCCACAAAATAAGTTTAGACAGCCCAGAGGCCTTGTATGAAGGTCACTTGCAGTGCAAGCCGCCCACGCATTTTGAAAGCCTCACTGCTAGTTCAAACTCGCAGAAGATCAGCAGAAGTTTTGGCCAGGGTTGCCAGTGCAAGATATCGCATGTTCTTCTGTGAAAAATCTGAGAAGCTATTTTTGGTATAATATCCAGGGCCTTTCTGACACTGTGAAAAAAACCCCAACAAAACAGCTGTAACGTCACATACTTTCCTGGTGTGTAATTCATACAGCTGTGAAAATCAACCAAGCTGTGTAAGCTGATGCCAAAAATCCTGTCAGGACATAGAAATCGCATCAGAAATACAAATCTGTTTTCAAGGTAAGTAAAAGAGGCCTTGGGGTTTGAACAGAAATGTAATTTGAGAAAACTTTCAGGTGTACTGTAAGGATTAAGCCTGTTTCTCAAGAAATGCTTCCCTCTTTCAGAATGGCTCCATAAACAGAATCAGGTGGAAATGATATGAGGAATTTAAAAAAAAAAAAAAAAAAAAAGTAATTTGTTAGATGACAGAACCATCACAAAAAAATTTATGAAGATTCTCTGTGTCTATATTATCTACACATAGTAAATTACACAAGAGCACAGAAACATTGTTTTTCCCCCCAAATGATCCACTTTTCAACAGGTGCAGTTGCAGGAGCCTAAGCGCAGCTGTACTCAGTGACTCCAATGCAAGTGGTAACAGAAAGAGAAAAGCAAATCTGCTGATGTAACTTGTGTTACATACTGCAGATGTAGCTGGATACTTTGAACTGCTTCACTCACTGTCTACAGCAAAGCTGTCTCAGAGTACAAGTGGTCCTGGTTGTTCTTATGCAGGAGTACACAACATCCTAGCACATTCTAGCAGAGAAAAAAGCAGGGATTATTGGGGTAAAAATGCGTATAAATGCTGAAATGAAAATGTACCTTTTAAAAGTTCTCTTTACATTTCTGCTTACTCTCTGCCTCTTGCCAATCAGCTTTGCCCACGGAAAAATGACACCACAAAGTTAAAACCAATATAGACTGTTTATTTTATTGCATATTTTTTATTTCCAAGCAGAGTGCTCTATAAAAAAAATATGGGAAGAGAAGCAAAGCCGATTATCCTGGCCATTTCTGTGGCTCTGGGCTATCCCGGCCATTCCCCGGCTGTGCATTATCCCGGCCATTCCCTGGCTCCGGGCTATCCCGGCCATTCCCTGGCCCTGGGTTATCCCGAGGCGCGGGACCGCGGCGCTGCCCCGGGGCGCCCTCTGGCGGCCGCGGCGCCCGGAGCTGCCCGGCCGGGCCGAAGCCCCGGACACGGCTCCGGACACGGCCCCGGACACGGCTCCGGACACGGCTCCGGACACGGCTCCGGACACGGCCCCGGACACGGCCCCGGACCCAGCGCAGAACCGCAGCTCCCCGGGAAAGGATCGGGGGAGCACAGACAGCGCCCACACGGAGGTGGCCACGTTAGGACTCCTGCTCGCTGTTTCTTTTGACGTGGAACTTCTTTTACAGGACGTAAGAACAGCAACTCGTGAACAATCTAAAATCCTCTGAAATGCGCATTGAAAGCGTCTGGATCTCCTGGAGAGCAGGATTTATGCTCAGAACTGCAGTCAGGGAAATGCCATGCTTGGGGTGACCATGCAGATACCTGCTGAGTTCAGCCTACAAGCATGGGCTGGACATCCCATACCCACATGGCACGGGATGGACACACGGAGCTCCCACACTCCACTTTCCAGTCCTGAGTGGAACGACTGTCGTATTTCCTCTGTTTGGAAATCTGAATACGCTACTTTAAAATTCTACAGAGAGTAGCATTTCAGCTCATGCATAAATTAGTCTGGAAATAAAAACTCATACTATTTGGGCAAATTTTAAACTCCTAAATATACTGCTCAAATGAGAGAAAAAGAGTGTGGCTTTACTTGTTCTGATAGATTACCGCATTATGCCAAAATCATATTATGCAACTTAATTCTTTCTATGATTTCTTTAAATTCCAAAACATCCAAGGCTTTGTGTTAAACTAATGAAAAGTTTACTGCCCTCCACAATACTTTATCCTACTCTACTCACACTCTTCAAATGACAGATGAATTCCAAATATACTGACAAATAATTTCCTAGTCTCTCTTCAATCCATTCTCTTCCTCTCCTTCAGTTATTTTTACTCCCTTATTCTCCATTCAGTCATTCCTCTGTCACAATATCAACTGATTTATCTTCAAACTAAAATAAAGCCTAGAACATCAGCAAGCTTATCTACTCCCATCTGGCCTTCATCTCTAAATTAATGACACGCTCTATTTTCCTGTCTCGCCATTTCCTCCTGTGCTTTCTTTGCCCTGTCCCCTTTTTCTTGTGCTCACTTGAACTCACTCTCACTAAAATATCTGTAATGCCTTGGTAGCCACACAACAGGAACAGCAGCACAGCCATGTTCTCTGGAACTGTCAGTCTGACACAGAACTTTTCTCGAAATCTTCTCCCACACAGCCTCAAAATAATACAAACCCTGTGACCAATCTCATTCTGATTGGGATGTACTCTGCACCAGACATGTCCCACTCTCCATACTACAAGCTTCCTCTGCCTCTCTGAAGTCTTTCAGAGCATATCCAGTTGTCCCAGCAGAACCAAGAGAACTAAACCCATTCTTAACTCCCTTGTGAGGTCTCACTGCTGCGTATGTTCTCATTAATTGCTCCACCCAGAAACTCATAGGCTTCATTCTAGGCCTCTACAGCACCCTTGTGGATAAGAATAAAGTTTTCTCTTTAAAACATTTCTCTTCCTATGTTCCATAAGCTAAAATCTTTTTCTCTCCTACCTGAATTACTGCAGCAGCCTTTGTTCAGGCTCCGACAGGGATAGAAAATACAATTTTGAGGTATTGAGACCTACAAAAATAAGCTTCCTACATGATAGCTCTGAAGGTTTCAGCTTTCCATCCCAATTTCCTGACCCTGTACAGACCAGGAAGCTGGAACAGTTGGCCTCCCAAAGGCCTTTCCAATACATCTTCTCTCTTTTGCACCAACAGATTTTTGCACCTCATTCTCCTGCAGCTTCCAGGCTCTCCTTCCAATCCCTGACCCCTCATCTGGCATGGAGAGGTTACCCTTAGCTCCAGTTGTCCAATAATGGCAACTTCTGTTATTCACTCTTTAAAGTTCCAATTCGACTTGTACATACTACTTCCCAGAATTTCCTGAGAGCTGGGAAGAGCTTCCTAGCAAGGAAGCAAAAGTCACCCCTTTCTCCTCCTGTGTTTCTAACAGCTCCGTGCTGCAAAGTCTACAAAAAATATGGAAAGAAATCTGTTTCCTTGTGCTCATGTCTTTATGTCAAAGACATAAAACATAAGGAATTTTTGTTCAGTGATGAGTTCAGTATAAGGGGATCCCAGTCGGTGGGTGAAGTTTCCAGACACTAAATAATACAAATCATAACACAAAGCAAAGGTTTCACATTTCCAATACTTAATTCTGGAAGGAGTGTGTAACAAACACCCAGCCATGGGTTGCAATGGAATTACCTGGATCACTGTGTTTATTATAGAACAAAAGCTTGCAGGATAAACACAGCCTTTCTAAGATCTGGTTTTTACTGCAGCCATTCAGTTTGATTGATTTATTGTCTCAAAAAAAAAAAAAGAAAAAAAAAGAAAAAAAAAGACAATCCTTGTTTACTTTGTGTCTTAAGTAAAGCAGACAGATTGATGATTTTGTTAAACCAATGCGATGAATCAAAACCAACAGGCTGCTCAGCAAAGCTAACAATTTCAATTTGAATTTTTGGGGTTTTAATTTTTTACTGTTTCAAATCTGTGTGAAACTTGAGAAAGTCGGGCAATATCTTTAAGCTCCAGAAAGGAAATGATGCACAGGAGCAACAGGACAGGAAGCCGTTCCAGGAAGTCATAGTTACCTTGGCACACATTGAGGATGTTCCAGAACTCTGGCACTGAACACTTCAGCAATCTGAACTGGGAAAAAATTAAACCAAATCCAAGAGAAAACAGATTTGTAAAAGCCTGAAATTTCTTTCCAATAATCTCAAGTTACGCAGGTACATCTTTTAAAAAACAAAACCAAACCAAAACTAGCCCAACAAAAAGTCAGCTTATTTTTTTCTATGTTTTTCTAGGGAAAATATTATTTAACATGAATGTTCAGATTCATTTTGATCAACTTTTCCACATACATATAGATTTTTATGTAAAGACTGTGCTATTTACTCAGAGGGAGGTTAGGAAAACAACTGAAAAAAGTACTTCAGTCATACGCTTTGGGGAAAATAATGATGGCTTTGACATCATGAGTCTCTGTAGTTCTGCTTATCTTACATAGGTACAGTTAAACCAGCATGAAACTGAAGGCAGTTCCCTTCTACAGGGATGTGGCATTTTTTGACTCACTCCTTTGTGATCCAGGACAACACCAAGCTGTCATTCTGTGTCTCCTACCTAGTGAGCAACTGCCCATCCTGCAGTCAGCCGATTATTTCTGCTTCTGTGTCCAACTTGGAATTTGGCATTTTGAGTTTACTGCTGTTTTCTTCAG
>WBMY01002937.1:1490408-1511551 GCA_013397315.1 Donacobius atricapilla
TTATTGTCACAAAAAAAAAAAAAGAAAAAAAAAGAAAAAAAAAGACAATCCTTGTTTACTTGTTGTCTTAAGTAAAGCAGACAGATTGATGATTTTGTTAAACCAATGCGATGAATCAAAACCAACAGGCTGCTCAGCAAAGCTAACAATTTCAATTTGAATTTTTGGGGTTTTAATTTTTTACTGTTTCAAATCTGTGTGAAACTTGAGAAAGTCGGGCAATATCTTTAAGCTCCAGAAAGGAAATGATGCACAGGAGCAACAGGACAGGAAGCCGTTCCAGGAAGTCATAGTTACCTTGGCACACATTGAGGATGTTCCAGAACTCTGGCACTGAACACTTCAGCAATCTGAACTGGGAAAAAATTAAACCAAATCCAAGAGAAAACAGATTTGTAAAAGCCTGAAATTTCTTTCCAATAATCTCAAGTTACGCAGGTACATCTTTTAAAAAACAAAACCAAACCAAAACTAGCCCAACAAAAAGTCAGCTTATTTTTTTCTATGTTTTTCTAGGGAAAATATTATTTAACATGAATGTTCAGATTCATTTTGATCAACTTTTCCACATACATATAGATTTTTATGTAAAGACTGTGCTATTTACTCAGAGGGAGGTTAGGAAAACAACTGAAAAAAGTACTTCAGTCATACGCTTTGGGGAAAATAATGATGGCTTTGACATCATGAGTCTCTGTAGTTCTGCTTATCTTACATAGGTACAGTTAAACCAGCATGAAACTGAAGGCAGTTCCCTTCTACAGGGATGTGGCATTTTTTGACTCACTCCTTTGTGATCCAGGACAACACCAAGCTGTCATTCTGTGTCTCCTACCTAGTGAGCAACTGCCCATCCTGCAGTCAGCCGATTATTTCTGCTTCTGTGTCCAACTTGGAATTTGGCATTTTGAGTTTACTGCTGTTTTCTTCAGATCACTTATCTATTTCATCAAATTTCTGTGATAAAATTACTGGTTCACTATAAAATAGACTCCTGAATTCAATTTGCCACACTTTTAATGAACAATCAGTGGTATATTTTGAAGCTGCATGTTCTTTCCTAACAAAATGAATGCAGCCATCCAGATTTGTACAGGACTTTTTTTCCTTATTTTTCATGGAAGTTGAAACTATACTGACTATAGGCCTATTTTGATGCAGCAGTTTTCCTTCCAAAGTATTTTGTATGATTAATTATAAAACTCAAGGTTATATGAATACCTTTGAAAGAGCTTTGAAAATGACATGCTTTTACTGTTAAGATGTTCAGATTTTTTTCTTCTTCCCCGCCCACCCCCCAGNNNNCCCCCCCCACAGATATTCCTGAGGTAACTATATGGGAGGAAGCTATCACCTTATCTTCATGTCTTTGGGTAGATGGCCCAATATTCTGCAGCTCGCTTTTCCATGCAGTATCACCCTGCAGAATCAGTTTGCTGTCAGTTCTCCTTTGCTTTTTTGTGTTCCAAGCATCTCAGTTCTATATAGTGGCAATTTCCCTCAAATTCCTTATGCAAGTACAAAATGATCTACACAGTCATCTAAAAATGGTTGGGCTGATCTAATTCAAGCTGATATGAAAGAATGCTCCAAATCTTCTCATCCTGGGAATGGTGAAGATAAATAATATTTTCACTGTACATCTATTTAATGTTGAATAATCAAGCAGGCTACCACACAAATATTTGAGTTTTTCTTTATTAGAAATTGTTTATTTCTAGAAATAATAGTGTGATCTGATTTGGCTATTCTAAAATATATTTAGTATTTCATTTCTTTAATTAATGTATGTGAAGCTAAAATGAACTAACTGTGAAAACCTATTGAATTTTAAGTTTTCTATGAAATTTTCATTCTGAGAGTGCTGGAGAATATTTGATGACTTGTACTAGTTGTTCACTCATCCCGAAATATAAGTAGACCTCTCTTCTCTTGCTTGACGCTATCATCAATTAATTTTCCATCATTGCAAAACCAAATACAAAACCTTGCTCTATCCTTTTGCCTTCATGAAATTATGAAAGGAAATGCAATGATACTTTATTTCACTGCTCAAAAGGAACAGAAAACATCTCAGAACGAACATGGATGCTTACAGCTGTATGGTAGTTCTTATAAATTTAGTAAAATGGTAATGTTAATATTTCAGTCACCATATAAAAAAAGCTCTCTAAAAATCCCAATCACATGAAAAGAGATAAAATCACAGGAATGAAAATCAGGAGATAATGACAGGAAATACCACCATTTAACAGGAAAACATTTTAGTGGCAGGAGTGAACCAAATATTTAGCAGCAAATCATGGATCTGGTGAAAAGTATTTATCTGAACCCTCAGCTGGCAAATAAATCAGTATGGATAACTAGAATATTATTCCAGTTTATTAATTTTATTCAATTATTCCAGTTTATTTAATATTTTTCAATTATTCTTTTTCCAGTGTGTGTATACATATTTGTGGAGAATTAATAGAAAAATAATAGTGTATGAATACTTAGGAGCAGCAAAGCTCATAACAGGAGGTGAGGAGGTGTAAAAGCATCTGATTGTGTGGAACAGCAAGAACTATGGACAGAAATAATCTCAGTATGACAATACAACTCACAAACATAGTAATTTACACTTGTAATACTTCTATTTATGTTAGCATTTTTCTGAAAAGAAAACATCTTTATTTTATATTACAATTTTAATAAAAAATAGACCGGAGCCCCCCAATTTTAGTGATACTTTTAGAAGGAGGAAGAAATTACGACATTTTAGAAAAGAGTAGCAACTGTGGCTTTCAATACTTCCTATAGGGTAGGAAACCTCTGAACCACCAATAAGACTTTTTAAGAAAAAGCAGGCAGATCTTATTTACAACCTACTGAATTACTTGTAGCCTACTAAAACCACAGAATAACAGCAGAAAACTGCTTGCTAACAATAATTTAACTATCTAAATCATTGAACCCACGTAACATAAAACAGATGTTTCATTGTGACATCATATTAACATCAAGTGCTGCAGGAAAACCTTACACTACAAGCAATGAGTAAAAACCAAACAGCTTGAATCCTTTTCACCAGCATATATTCACATCTCAAATCTACTTTTATAAGGTAAATAAAAAAAAGAAGCCAACAAAAAAGTATAGAAGATTACTTCTTTGAAAGCTCAAATTTATAAGAAATTCCTAACAATTTTGCCATGAATTTAAATGGTTCAACTTTTTGCTTCAACTAATGAAGCAAATAGGAACATCTGCAAAACCCCAGCATATTTCAAGACTCTCTGAGCCTGAGAGCCAAGTTCAACAGGCAGCCCATTTTCTGTTGGTTCAGGACATATTCATTCCCCTTCTAGTCAAAACAAGCAGTAATAACTGGAATTAAAGATTGGTTTTGTCATGGACTGTGAGTGCTGATTGAAACTTTTTCCATGGTTTGTGCATATTTCCAGTCCCTTGAGCTCAGAACGTGCAGCCTTTCCACCCATGGAACACTACCAGGGCTCACTTGCAGCCCTACCCAACAGCCTAAGGGGATGGCATTATTTCTGTCAAGTTTACTTCAAATTGATCAGTTGCAAAAGTTGTAATGGAACCAGAAACACAAACATAAAAACCACAAACCTAAACATAGAAGTGCAGGCCACATGAACTCAGCAGGCCTAAAAATCTCTCAGGTATGCTGTAGGAAGTGTTAGATTTTAATAAGCATAGAAAATGTGTTGGTCTTATCTGAGACTCTGAGTGAAGATATGCTCAGGTTTATTCTTGAAATGAGATCACTAGTTGTACCCTCCCCCTACCACCACACCTTTTTCCCAAGATTCATATACCTCTTGGGAAAGCAGATCTCCTCTGCCTCCGTGTAAAAAAATCATGGAATCACAGAATCAGCAAGGCTGGATGAGACCTTTGAGATCATCCAGTCCAACCATCAACCCAGCACCACCATAACCATCCCTAAACCATTCTCCAAGTGTCACATCCAGACACCTCTTGAACACATCCAGAGAGAGTGAATCCAGGGCCTCCCTGCAGAACTTACTCAAATAAGATGATGATTCAATAAGGTGATGTTTACCAAAACTGTTGATAAGAAAAACAAAACTTCATTTGAAAATGACACTTTTGAAGTTCATAATAAAAACAGGATGATTATGAAGTCACATCTGTAAATATTTTTTTAATGTCCGTACAGAATCAGAATACAAAAGCAGTTTATTAAAAACAAGATCTCACCAATCCAAGGTGGTTTTGTGCTATCAGGTCTCGGGCTGATAGAGCAGTTGCTCAAAAGAAACTGTAGTTGCAGTTATGAACTTCTTCATTTCCAGACTGGGCCCTAGCTCACCTCATCTATCCCCAGCAGTTACTGGATTAAGGTGTCTTTGGCTCAGTATTTTCAGAGGACTGTTTCCTCTGTGAACCGTGATCAACTGTATCTTGTGACATGACCACCCCTTAAGTTAATCCAGTTCTGGGAACCAAAATGATAAGAAGATGCAGAGCAATAACTGTCTGGGACACATAGTTCCAGGGAACTTTGGGAAAATGCATCATTATTTCAGATGTTCTCAATGGCCAGTCTATCTTCTCAGGTTAATTTAGTGGTGTTCCCACTGCCTTTCTTTTCCTGGCTGTCTGCTCCTGAAGTAATTTTGCACTTGTATGGTCCCAATCACCTGTTGCATTAGCAGTTTATTGTGTCAAATTCAATTGGGAATTCAAATCTGGGTGGCTCATAACATGCCCATAGAAACAAATGTGCTGGCACAGAGCATTGTGAGTTATTAGCCATAAGAATGTTGCGTTCTGGCCTATGTTTGTTGCTAAAATCTCTGTCAATGTCTTATAATGAAACTATCAATGTTGCTGGGCTTTTTCATATATTTAGATTTACTGTCACTTTTTTTTTTCCATTATTCATACATTAATTTACCTTAATTAATAGGAAAAAGTGTGTTAGCCAAAGCAATCCCATATTTCATGAAATTTATTGCAGCTCAATATTGTTAGATTATTCCATTATATACCACCCAACATTTTAAATTATTATTATCCTCCTGGGATGCTATAATTTCTCTAGATCTTAAACGATGAAATTCATTCCTAAGGGAAATTTTACACCACTTGAAAATTACCTACAACTGTGAAGGGAAAAAAAAAAGAAAAAAGGCAGAAGAAATTATTATCAAGTACCACGAGATAAATATATTACCAGATTCAGGGTTTGAGTTATGTAAATCTTACTACAATCCTGAAAGAAAGTTTTCCTAAAAGATCAGATCACAGTTACATTACCAGTGTCTTCAAGGGACAATAAACATCCCGTAATGCACCTGCAACAAGTGTAAAATCTTTTAACAACCCCTATATGCAAATTGTTCATAGAAATAAACATACCCTTAAAGATATCTCAACTGGTAAGACTATAAAAATTCTGGTTTTATTTATCCTTTATTCATAGAATCACAATGTATCAGGTGCTAAATTATGTGGTTAAGTAGAAATACTCATCCAACTGCTCAGGCATTCAAAACTGGCGGCTTAGAAGTTAAAGTGGGATTTTAACATTTGTAAAAATCAAAATTATTAGGACAGTTTGAAGCCCAGCACTTAAAACTGTCTGAAAACTCTGGCAAAAGCTCTCCAGAAATACATGTTCAATTGACATTTTCAGAGACAGAAAAAGAAAAGAAAATCTGCATTACAAAGCATGCAACTGAGACAAAAAAAACTTACCATGAATAGTAAACTAGATAGCTATGAAATGGTGGAATACAAGTGGTCCCAACTACCAGCAATTTTCCCAGAGTTCTCTTAAAACATTCCATATGTGCTTGAACAGTGTGTCGGCTTTTAATATTGACTTTCTTTTTGCTGCTGTTACAGCTGGGCCTACACACGAGGAAAATCATCACCATGCACACAAGTTGCTCATAAAGATCACGCTTCAAGCCACAAGTAAAATTCACTTGCTGTTGCAGACAAGGTTAAAAACCCCATATGTTCCAGTGTTACTAAAATTAATCTGGTTTATTTCCTTCTATTTAATTGATAAAAGTCAGGACTTCACACTGTCATATCTATAGGTGGGTTCCTGACATGATTGATAAAACTGACAAGTGAGAATAGTAGTGAGGTGAACATTTATAAACACATTCACATACATACGTATATAAAAAAACATACTCCATAGCTCTTTATTTTTTCTACTGGCACGGAAAAAGGAAAATAAAAGGCAAGCCTTGAGTTAATTGTCAATACTTCCATTTACTGACTGAAAAGCACAGAGTTATTTTTACAGATCTTAGATCTGACCACAGTGGTTTACATCTCTCAACATCAAATTTAACTTTAGATCTCTCCGGTATTTTAGTGCTAAAATGTAGGTTTTAAAGTTGAACATTAAATATTTGTAGCTCCCAACGAGTTGCATTCAGTTTAATCACTAATTTTCAAATGAAAGCTCAGATTCCAGACTATCTGCTAAGGCAGGCCTACACCTATCATTTCCATGTTTTTCACGTTTTTCTTTTATGCTGTTGAGATGTCACATACAGCAACAGTAAATAAGTTTGAATAAATGCTTAACATCTTTATCTGAATGTCAAATATAGCCAGGTGAAATCTATCATTTTGATGGTTATTGTGACTAATATATATTGCTATGGGGTAATCATAATGGCTAAATCATATATCTGATTGCATACATATAAAATAGCTTTGATTAACACTCAGAGATAGCCGCAGTACTTTGTAAAACAACCTTATTATGTGAATAAAAGGAAAAAGTCCTACTCAGTTACATAAGTTAATTTTATTTTACAATACACTATCTCTAGTCCTTTGCATTGAAACAGTTGCATCTTTGAAGGCAAAAAGGCCCAGATTCATCCAAATTGCATTCTAGAATTTAATATATGAAAAATAAATGATACTACTGAAACATTTGATACAGTGGAATCAACATTTCTGCGATGTACATGCACAATATAGACTACCATGTTGTTAAAATAAGATTTCATACATGAGTGGTAATCAGGATTCAATGCAAAAGGGATTATGAAGCCCCCATCATTCTGTTTCACAGATCATGTTACTACCTGGGAAGGCTTTAGAACTCGAATGTTTGCAGCCCAGCACAGGGATCATAGGACAGTGAATGCTGTACTGTACTTCCTAAAGCTCTTTTTATCTCTAGCAGTGTAGGGAGAAGCAGCACACAAGGCTACTTCCTTTCTTATTTGTGGAACCCATGAGGTGAGAATAAGGTCAAAACAAAAAGGATACACAAACAGAGGATAAAAAAGACATCTCTAACATAGTCTTCAGCTTGCATACCCTTCAACACAGTCCACAGGAAGATAGTGTATATGAGAAAAACCCCATTGTTAAAGGAGAAAAGAAACATGGTTAATAGGCTTTCTCCTGGCCTTTCCATGTTACTGTTGGAAGTGACATTTCTTTAAAAAAGAAAACAAAACAAATGAACCCATTTCTCAGCATGAAAATGACAAGTGTAACTGAAAAAGAAAATAGTTACCTGCCCCCAAAACCACTTACCAAAACAAATAACGGTTGCTTTTAAACTTTTGAACTTGCATACCTGACAGTGTTCTACAGATTAAATCTATAAATCGATACAGAAAATTAACTATACACAATTTTAGAAGTCTGATTCTTAAAAAAGCAGAGCTATGTTGCACCACAGATTACAATGTGTTAGGATTTGTTATAAAATACATTAATCAATACTTTTCAGCCTGGGATATACAGTACAACAAAATAAAGTGTATACAGATAGATACTCAAAGTCTGCACTGCTGTAAGCAAGACAAACTTTTCACAGTAAGTATTCGATACACTTTTTGTTTATTATTTTGTGTGTATGAGTGTATTTATCTATAATGTAAGCTTAAATATATGTGAGTGCCCAAGAACATATTTATTCCAAACACTAGAGTGGGCATATGTGTGTTTAGCCTCTTGAAGAAGACCTTTGTCTTTACAGAATCTAACAAACTTTAAAATGGAATCTAAGTCAATACTCTGCAAATGAAATACCCTTGTCCATTGCTGCAGATGTTTTAATATGGGTATAAAGAATTACTTTCTTGCAGTATTGTCATACAATTCCAAATTACTGTTGTATAAATTCCAAGGCACTTTAGTAGGGATTAAAAAAAAAAACTATAGAAATGTATACTTCCATAACATCGCCTCCTCTTAATTGCTATACCAAGAAGCACACTGCCATAGAACTCTGCCAAAATGGAAAGATCAGGCCAACATGCAGAGGCACAGGAAAAGTAAATACTCAAGTAATTTTATTGAACCCCTCTGGGATTTTTGGAAACATTATTCTTTGATTTACAGCGGAACAAACTGTCAACAGCACCACCCCATTAAAAAACTTCTTTATGTACAAATACTCAGGACAAATTGCAGTTACCTTGGTAATTTGTTAGTATGTGGTTATTTCAAATAAAAACATTGCATAGATTTTATAATACTATACTATTTGCATAGATTAAAAGATGAAGAATGGAAAGTGTTATGAGTGCATCCTGGTTACCATGGACACGTTCCATTCTCAATGTTATTTGGAGGTGCAGGGGTAAAAGAATTCACTACCACACTGCTTATTCCATTAGTGTTTTCTTCATTAAAAAAGAGAGAAGAGGAAAGGATGAGCAACTCCAAATCTAAACAGCAGCAACCAAACAAGGCTTCAGGTCAAAAGTCATTGCATTTTTTTTGAACAATAAAACAACTAAAATATTTAAGTGAAAATTAGCAAAAACAAAACCATTCAGGAAGTATCTATAGTCAAAATGAATCTGAACTGTAGATTACCAGAAGCATGGAACTCTTTACATTGTATGAGAAAATAATATTTGAAATTTGCCATATGGTGAGCCAGCTTTTAAAGATGTGGGTCTCACTCATTCGGAAGCTACAGAAGTAAAGACAAGTCTCACACGTCAGACTCATACTGTATAATAAGAAACGTCTGGGGGAAGCTGAGACAGTGGGAATTGTGAAACCCTGTACAAAGGCAAATATGAGAAACTTTCTCATTCCCCAGTACACATTTTTAGGATTTCAAACTTCTTCAGATTCAGCTTTTTCCTTTGGTTAAAACTAGTAACTCAAAATACAATTTCTCAGATTAAAGGCTATGTGGAGGTTTATTTTTCCCTTACTCTTCTTTACATAGTTAAACATTCATTGGAGAAGGAAGGTGACTACAGAATCTAGAAAATAACATGGTTGAGATTAAGGACATCTAGATTCAAACATTTTCCTCTGTCCCAGGTGAATGGCCTAAATCCCCAGTCTTTGCTTTTAGCCTTGGATTTGTTACCACAGTCCAAGATCTCACTCCACTGCACAGTGAAGGAGCCGTTGTGTCTCTACAGAGAAAAAGTCACATTCCCACTCTTACTGACTTTATCTGTACTATATCCCTTCTCCCAGACTATTTTATCCCATATTATATTACTTCTCCATTGTATTTTTTTAAAAAAACAACAACCTGTGTTTTGGTTGTGTTTTGTAGATTGGAGAAGACCATAAAAACTTTATTTCAAAATTAAATATTTGATTTCAAATATTTAATTGGTTTCAAAATTAGAGTATTCAAATGCTTCTGTCACTTATTTTATAATTTTGTCTTATTTTCTCTTGCGGAGTGTTGTTGCATTTTTACTACAATTTCAAATGTATCTATTGGTTTTAAAACAATTGGCTTCCATGTACTTTGGTTAAGAAATTGCCCACTTCACCCTCACCTAAATATTTACAAAATAAAAGTGGAATAAATATCAGCATTACTGAAATATCTTAAAGGAGATAACTATAAATTAGATATTTCTAAAATTTTTACTTATGAAAAAGCACTCTCTCGTCATAATTTTTTCTACTCTTACTCTAACATCATTGCATCTAATTGAGAAGCCAATACCATAGTAGGGGCTCTTTTAACTTTATAGTGAAGTTTTTCACACAGCTGCATTTACATCCACACAGCAGCTTTGACTGCAATACGAAATAAAGGAAAATTTGAGTTGGAGAGCAGAAATCTTTAGGCTTAGACAAAGCTAAAGGAAAATTTGAGTTGGACAGCAGAAATCTTTAGGCTTAGACAAAGCTATGCTCATTCCGCAAGTGAATGAAGCTGAGGCTTCTACGTCACTTTAAAAAATGTGAAACAGGTACCTTAAAATTTTCACCAAGAAGAGGCAACCATGTTTGTGTGTAAATTATGAACGCAGTTAGCACTGACAATGGACAGGTATTTGCCAAAGAACTAAAATGAAACTTCACAAAATGCTGGAGTGAGGCCATCCTTAGGCATGGACACTGACCCAGCTCAAGCCAATGCGATTTTGATCGCTGTGGGACAAGCTGCTGTGGAACCCTAACACACACGGGCAATTGTTTCATGCGAGCCTACAATGGCATACTGTGATTAACTTAAAAGCAAGAATGTAGATCTTGTGGAACTGAAGAATCTGTTCAGTCTCCTTTTTTCCTTCCTGCCTCCAAAACCAGCCAAACTCTTGGTAATGAAAATATATGACTGGCCCAAGCAGATTACTTGGTGAGTCCTGATTTGGTTAATATGCAAGAATGTGAACACTAGCAAATGCAGCCTAGAAAAAGGGACTATACTGGTTTCAGGACTGGTGCTGGTATGTAGCTCAAAATTACTGGCAGGGTTTGACCTGAAAAACAAAGTAAAATGGACTATCAAGAGGTTGCAGTTAATGAAGTCCTAATTTATTTGGGGTTCTCAGAAGTCTTTGAAGGACAAATAAAAATGAAACACAACTGGGTGCAAAAGTGCAAGAGTCCACCAAACTGAAATTAAACCATGTACTGGTGCCATTCCACATTTCAGGGAACAACGACATGAAATCAAATAGGTACAGGGTGTTGCCTGTTATGTCTGTTAAATCGGATGCTTTTTGTTCTTCTGGCAATTTATTGACTTTCTTCTCAAATTTAAGGTAGGGCGTACAAGGTCCCTGCTTCATTTCACAACTGAAACAAAACCTCAACATCTGCATTTGCTATAGTATAGGAAATTATAAGAATTACTATTTTGTCTACACTGATAGGGTTACATCTCTGCAAGATGATTTCCTTCTGATATGCACTCAGGAGAAGAAAAAGTAGGTTTATTTGACATTTACTTGACATAGTCCATTTTTCAGTATTTCTAAGAGATGTCCCTTTCATATATGCCAAAGAGTCTAAAGTGTCAAATCTAATACTCAGCTGTGCTAAAGTAACTGTTCTACAATAAAACCCCATACACATCATTGAGTTGAAATTCTGGACAACAGTGTGTACTTGAAAGTTTGTACAGATTCTTCTCAGGACCACATTAGTCATCATGGAAACCCACATACTTCCCTTCCCTATGTCTGCTTTGGCTTTGGAGAAAAAGAAGTTGTACTATTAATAGCAAGGAAAGCTAAAACAATTTATATAACAGTGACCGTAGCAGAGTCCAGCAAACAAAAATATAACAGTGACCATAGCAGAGTCCAGAGGTAAAGACAACAATGCATGGAAAAAAGGTAACTTCCTGGTGTCAAGGCACACTGTTTTGTGCAGTGCCTTTAACAAATACTTCAAGTGCATGAAGAGAAGAGAAATGTCTCAATTCCAAAATTTCACATGTAGCAACTATGAGCTGATAATTTTTCCCTCACTTCACTCACACTTGGAAACATCAACCCACTTAAACCAAGGGATTAGCTTTGCATGTGTGCATGACTACCAAAGGCTCCCACTTAGAGCATCTGAAAAATGTTTCAATAAAATACAGAAAGAAGATATAATAAAAAGCTTGGAAGTAATAATTGTCTTTTCCTTTGGGGAATGCAGTAGTTATATTTGAGTACAAAATCTATTGTCTTGCCATCATCTCTTCCCTTTCTCTCAGTTACATACCTGGTTTATTCCTATTTTAGTATCTTTCTTCCTTGGTTTTCCCAGAGCTTGTGGGTGGGAGAGAGAATAAATAAAAAGTGAAGAAAGTAAGAAAAAAAAAGTAGGTAAAGCTGTTTATCACAGCTTCTTACAGCACAGGTGCTTTGGAAGCTAAGGTCTACCTATGTATGGACTTGTGCACACAGATCAGAGAAACAATGCAAGAGCAAGAGACAATGCAGAAGGGAGGGGATGTGCTGAAGGGAAAGCAAAACTATCAGAGGGAATAAAATATTACTCTAGAGGATCAGAGTCGTCAATTATGAGCATGATACTTGCCATTTATTAATGTGATTAAACAGGCAGACCTAGCTCAGACCGCCACAAAGAGATTATTCCACTACTTAACAGAACAAAGCATGCAAGCTAAGTGCAAGACATAATATTCCTTTCTAGATGGATAAGACACTGACAGATTTAATTTAAAACCATTTCTTTTAGTTTTGGCCTCCTTAATTCAGTTTCAAGGTCTCCCTGTTACAGTTTCAGGTCTAGTCAATTCTTTTTTTTTTTTTTTTTTGAGTTTGTTTCTTCTTTATTAGAGTAAAAAACTCCAAACAACAGAACAGAGCAGTCAGACTTCTGCTATCTGTATAAAATGTCTTGAAGTACGGCAGTGTTACAGTGCAAAGTAATTTTTAGGGAATCTGCACCTCTTTTAGCAGGGTCTGTACATATAACTGGCAATCCATTTTATTACAGATGAAGTTTTAGTTAAATCATCCCACTGTTCCCTTCTTGGATACTTCTTTTTTCCTGATTTGCATATATCTGCCATCAGTTTAATCGAATATCTACTGAAAACTGTTTTCCTATATTCTTACGTGGGCAGCTCACTCTCAGCACTGACATCTCCTACTCGAAATTTTGAGGAACATCCATTGCACTGGCCCCTAAAATCTCATTGCATTTTTTGAGAACAAACTAACACAATCAGTGTGCTTTTCAAAGTTCCCTTGCTGTCTATTTACAGCTTTAATTCCACCTCAAATCAGAAGACAGGAACACTAAAGAATCTATCCCACGGTGCAGGCATTCCGATATACTCGACTCCTATGCATGTCCCGTTGTCAGGAAAAGCTGTGTTCCCAAGTGGGCCCTTTCTCTCCATCAGTTACCAGTCCAGTACTACGGGTAGCATGTGCTACCTGTTGGTTGATTTTTTCCTTGTTTCTTCAAACACTAGGATTTTTTCAGTCCAATTTTAATTACTCATTTTACATGAAACTTAGCATTTGTTACCTTTAGGTTTCATTCTCATTATAAACTGCATAGGAGGAAATAACTGTACAACTCAGCTGTAGCACCAACTTAGCAAAAGCTGAAATCTCTTATTATCATTTGTCATGATAATTTGATGTGCACATGTATTAAAACATACATTCCCTTTTCTGTCACAAGTATCTGCTTGCTTTTTTGATGCTTTCCAGCCACACAGCTTCTCTTGCCTGCAATCCCCATCTGCTGCCATTCCTTTCACTCTATTGTTCACTCTCATCCTATTATGTTATTTAGAACTCTGGCTTCAGACAGTCTCCCAGGCTTCTGCTTCTACAGTATTATTTTGAGCTTTTCAACAAATGATTTCTATCATTTTACTGTGCACTAGCGTTCATTCTTCTAGTTCCCACCCTTCTCCAGATAATTTGTGTAATTCAGGTTTCAGCCAACAAATGACATTTACACTGGTTGTACTCAGTGCACAGTTTTAATCTAATTTCATCACGTCCATCCAAGAGCTGCAGGCACTTTTACTTTGGTTTTATTTAGGTTTATTTCAGATTAACACAAACTTATTTAGTTTATATCAAATCAAAATCAAGCAAATCTTTAGAATAAAAATCCACAGAGCAGTTTAGACCAGCAACTTTGTTTAAAAATAATTTTTAGGTTGCACAGGTGAACCTTTAGATAAGAGCTTTTGTAGCCTCTCTCACTTTGAGATAAAAATTCCGAACCTTTTTTACCTTTGCCTTCTACACTTCTTGCCTTCTTATTTCCCTTGAGCACTTTGTTGAGTGCATTTAATTACTTTTGATAAATGAAAAAAATGTATAAATATATGGTATGCCTAGTCAAGTAAAGATATCTGACATTTTTTCATCATGAATGCTAGCTACTGCTTATATGGAAAATGAAATAATGTAAACTGATCTTGGTTAATAAAGTGAGAGAAAAAAGGAAATAATTATTTTTCTAATTTGAAGCAGGAAAAAGGAAAACAAGACAACAGGAAAGAATGCAAACTTCCCTTCGGTAACACGAAAGTAGAATTACTCCTGGACAGAGAACAAGATTGATAAGGATTTACTACCTAAGTAAGGCAAGTGAAAAATATAACTAAATCTTTCTTTGCTTCTAAAGAACAAGCACTGGCAATAAGGAACATGTGAACATGACTTTGTTACAGCAACAAATGTAAGCAGGAAGTAGTTGTGATTGCTTATCTTGAGAAGCCATTACACCTTCATGACCTGAAAATCATCCTCGTCATGCAGGACTAGATAAAGTATGATACTTTTAAAGAAAGCCACAAATATTAAACCATGCAGAAAACTTAAAATGGGAGCTTCAACATTGCAATTCTGTGAGATCCTGCTGTCTGTACATTAAAGACTAGTTATACGTAGACAAAAGTAAAACCATACATCTCTAGGTTACCATTGATATAGTAAAACCAGATTAATAGTGAATTAACTAAGATTACATTATCATCTTTAACATACCTTAATTGAAATTGATATGAGAATACTCCAATACATCTTCAAATAACAGCTCAACCACTACTGAAAAAGAATTTTATAAGCCCACACAACAGCACTGCATTATCATAGGCTCACAAGTAATAATAACTCCATATCAGTTATATATCTAATTTCAAGTCAATAAATAAATAAATGTTTCGCAGGGTTAAGCATTTGGTAATGTTTGTGGGGGGGAAAAAGCCAAAACAACCATCCTCCAAAAAAGAGAACTGAGTCTTCTGGGAAGGTAAAAACCCATCACTTACATTACTATATCTAATGACTTCTGTAGAAAGATCTTGCTCCACTAATAATGAAAGTCCTGAAATTCCCGCATTGACAGTGCAACACATCACATTTGCATTTCAGTTGTTAAAAGCCCAAATTTTCCTATGTCAGTTCTTGTGCTGTATTACATCTTCAATATTGCATCTTCCCCAGAACCTTATGGACAAGATCTAGCAACTGCATACATCCAGAGGTGGCTCATCACAGAAGAAGTGAGAGGTACCATTAAGCATCCGAACCATAACATGTCACAACACTGCTAAACCAAATTATTTTAGCTTTGGGCAGAAACATCTGGACAACAATATTCATGTTTTTCCGATGCAACACTATTTCCCCAGAGAAACTGTCTCCATTTTCCAAGCAGCTCTACTGTTTACTTTGATGTCAGAATTAGAGACAGCAAAAAAGCAAAGGCGATTTCCCTGTGTATTTTAGGCTTAATGAACATTCTCTTGATAATAACTGCTTAATACTCTGTGATACCATTGCCATGAAAATGTTTGATTCCTTTGGAAATAAACTTTTTCAGCATAGCACAGCATTTCCTGAGCTGGGACAAAATGGGTGCCTTCTCCTGGTCTCAACAAACTACACTTGAAATATTTCTATTTTATGACAACAACAAGAAGTTCCTATTTTATGCAGTTGAAGTCCTCCATACAAACAGCTCATAATAAAAATATAATTTTTTAAACTCCCCCTTGAGAAATTTCTGTGCTCTTTTTGTTTGCTAGAACACAAATCTCTGTTTGAGAAGTCAAAGAAGAGACTTGAATAGAATCTGGCTAGATAGTAACTGGTATGGCATCCCTCAGGTTTTAAATGTAAATAAAATAGTAGAGTTTTGAAAAGGGTTCATCTCCCACAGATCTTCACTTAAAATAAGACTTATCTTTCAAAAAATTGCTTTGTGTAACATGAAATTAATTTTAGCTCAATTACTATTAGAACATCTGTTAATTTCCCCCCCATCCATCTGGCTTAAGCACTTCAAATGGCATCTGCTGTCAATCAAAGAGGTTACATATCAAATATCATCATAAAGACTTCAAAACAAGATATAACAGTTAACTGTATATGGCCTTTTTTTTCCAAATGGAGGAGCTGTCCTTGCAGGTTTAATAAATCATGAAGGTTTTCACAACTGAAGATCAGCCAACCCACCACAACAAGGATCATTAATTAAAATCTTGTATGATGTAAATTTTATTGAAAATGGTAAGTTGTGGGGATGTTTGTTTTGTTTAATTTTTGTTTGGGTTATGTTGGTGGTGGTGTGGTGGTGGTTTTTTGTTTGCTTGGATTTTTGTACTGTAGGACTTACAGAGATCAGTTACAGAATTGGGTTGATTACTGAAAAAGGATTTTTTAAAGAAAAAAGGTTATTAAAGATTTAAGTGCTATAGATTCAGAATTTTTGCTTACAACTAAAAAAGCCAGAAAAAACCTGCATTTTTTAAAAATTGAAACAACTAATGACAAGATCTTTTAAGCAAATACTGTAGTACTCATTATCCAAAATAATGTGCTGTGCTCAGAATGTATTGATTTAATCAGAAACTGATTGAAGACGTGGAGGTGAACACTAAAGAATAGGAGCAATGAGGGGTAAAGAACAAGAACATTCATCAGAACTGTTTGCCCAGTTACTTACACTGTGTGCTCATCTACACGTCCTGTGTGTATCTTTTAGAGAAGCCAGTTGCTGATCTCTGGCCAAATACACAGTTCTGCAGTTGCACATTTGACAGAGGTCAGTTATGCTGGCTGTTACATGAGCAGAGCATGTGTGGAATATTGCACAGAACCACGGCAGCCTTGTGAATGTACCATGCTGGTCTTTTGTGCGTAAGTAGCTGAACATTTTACTAACATGACAAAATCTTCTGATTAGTGTAGCATTCATTAAATGGTGACAGATGCTAGTATTAATTACACGTTGAGTGGATCATTTTCCCATTACATTTCTTTTGTTACCAGCCTCATCATTCCCGTTATCAGCCTGCCCTATAAGCAGATTAAGCACCAGACTTTTTTTTTGAGGGGGGGGATGTGTGTCTATATTCCTTGTTCTACCAAAATGAGTGACTGATCTTTCCTACACTACCCCACCATCTGGATTCCTCTTGCACTTCTCAAAACCTGTACTTATCATCTGTTAGACAATTTATAAGAAATGTTATTTTGAAAGGTTATTTGTGTGGCTCTCTCAAGCCATCTCATATTTAATGTTGGAAGCCACAGGATAACTTGCCTCGTACAAACAGATAACATAGTTTTTGTGATTAACCTTGCCAAATTATAACTGGTACATCAAATAATAATTTGGCAAGGTTTCAAGATTGAAAAAATGTACAATGAAAGGTGTATGTGAAACAAATTGCCATCCCTCATGTCCGTCTTGAACAAAAAGATTCCCATTCTATGTAATAATACATGCATTCAAACAAAACAAAAACTATTTACCGTCCCCACGAATACTAGCAGGATTCCTAGAACACATTTTATTGCCAAGAATGATATTTCTTTTATCATGTTTATTCTGACATGTACACCAACTTCTCCTTCATAACAACTCAGAGCAGTCCTGGAGAAGAAAAAAGAAAACCAAGAAAAAAAAATTGAAAAGTACAAATGGCACAATCATTCATTTGGAAATAATTTCTGCCATAAACCAAAAGGTTATAAATTGAAAGTTGACAGAGGAGAAAGACATTGGAATAATAACTAATCGAAGGATGATCAAGAGCCATTAATGTGATTTTGGTAGAGAGAGTTAAATATAGTCCAAAAATTTAAACCGCCCAGGATTTTCCAGAAGACACAGGGAAGTAACAATTCTTTTGCACACGATACCTGTTAGGCTTATTATTATAAAGAACAGAAGTATTAATGGGAATAAGTGGGATGAAAAGATGAGAATGACCAAGAAGCAGAAAGTCTGTTTCACAAGTGGAGATTGAAGAAATAAAACAAACCCTATCCAGAATGCGTATTTATTAAACATATACAATATATCATACATATATATGCACATATCTACAGCCTTGTTACCTACACACATGATATCCAAACAAAGTAAATTCAGCTGTATAATTGCACTTTTAACCATCAGAGAAGTGATGATCTGGAGCAGTTGTTCTGTGTGAAGTAGCAGAGGAAGAAAAGCTTCACTACCTTTGAAACGCATCAAATCCAATTTATGCTATGAAGATCTATTATGTAGCTGGATGAAACAGCAGGCACTGGGGCTGGATGACCTGAAGTTGTCTCTTTCAGTCTTATATTTCTGCAGTGGAACTGGCAGAGGCCCACACAGGGGAAATGCGTGGAATAGTTTCTGTGCATTTGTAAAATTATCATTGCTGACTTAAAATAGCTACTTGAAAAAAAATATTTTCACTGATGGGCTCAGAAGATCTCTCCTTCCACACAATCCAGCAGGGTGAACTTTATTCTGTGAATGCTCATTTATGCAACTGTTTCTTGCCCTAAGACATTCTTAAGATCATCTGTATTTGTACAGGATGCCTGGTTCTCTGACAGTTTGACTTTATAGTCAGCTGATACCTGGAAGTCCTGGTGATGACCACAGGTACACGAGCCTTGGAGCTTTATAAGACATGCCCAGTAAATTGATAACTTCATCCTGAAGGAGCTGAATTTACTGCTCATGTAAAGCCCAAGTAGACCATTCAAAGAAGGGCAACACTGGACAGAGTTATGGGGGCTTTCATTCAAATCCACCATGCAGCCACACGCTCCCCTTTTTGCTTTTAAAGAAAAACAATAGACAGTTCTGAAACCACTCACTTCCAAGAATGGGGCTATTCAGAGAAGCAGGTTTCAGCACTCATGTAACCCTGTGCCAGGCTGGAGGATTAGACTGTGAGGCCTTTCAGGCAAACACTGTTACTTGCTAGGAGGCTGGGAACAGGAACCAACAATGAGGCCTCCTCCATGCTAACCCAGCATAGCTAAATATATTTTACATGAGATACAACTTGGAACATCAGTGATGTACATACTGCTGGTTTTGACAGGTCTCTTCCCAGGAGACTCCATAGCCTGTAGAAAGGTTAACTAGCATCCAGAAATTTTACATGTACAGAAGTTAAAACTGGAGACACTACTTATGTGAAGGTGTTTTGAGGAGTAAGGAATTAAAATTTGAGTGAATTGGGAAGTTTTGCTGGAATCAGATACATTAGCTTCAGAAAATATAGTGATATATTCAAATACATAGATTCACTGCACAATACTCAAATGATCTTATTGCCATAAAATCAAAGCTGAATGTTTCAAATAGTCCAAAGCAGCCATTTTTCAATGACACCAACTTCCTGGTAATGCTCTGTACGATGAACATTTGCAGAACAATTTGCACTTACTTACACCGACAGTTATGAAGCATGTTTTGCATGGTTTATGTCAACTGACTTTGGTCTGATTTTAGGATATGTTTGGGCAGCTGAAAACAAACCCAAGAGCAGATACCTGAAGTGTGTGACAGGAAATATGAGATCTTCTCAGATATGAGAACCAAAACCCTGAGGACAGTAGTAAGAACCATCTTATTTTTATCATCCGAGTGCAAAAATGAATAGCAAAGACCCCACTAATCATTCACATTCCACAGACATGCAGAGCACTGGTAGGATTCCTACGGGGTCAGTGGGACAGGTCCACTACAAGACTTCAGCTACTCAAAAGCACATATGTCCCAGTTACTGTGCAGCAGATCTGCCCTGAAAGAACATGTTCATTATTTTAGTTTACTTTACAAAAACAAACTGAAAACTTCCTCCTAGTTTAAAAATATGGTGTTTTGGTTTTGTTTTTGGTTTTGTTGTGTTTTTTGTTCTGGTGAGACATTTAAAAAACTTTCTCAGAGAAGTTTCTGAAACTTTCCATCTTCTAACTCAGTATGTTCAGCTTGAGACAAGCATTTGTGTTTGTCTCTCTAATAAATACAAAGTAAGTAAACTAGGTAAAACATGAGTCAAAATGAAACAAAGATTATAGTATATTTACAATTTTAATTAATAATCTTAAAAGCTCAAAATCAGATTTCATTTTAATTTCATGTTAAATTTTATCTGTTTACTGTCCAACATTTCTTATTGATTCTATTAGATTACTCTGAAGAATACCCATATAGCACCTTTTGCAGGATATTTTAAAGCAAAGGTTCAAAAAACTCTTCCAGGATATTTGCATTGCTTATTTCCCTGTTTGAAAAAACAGTTACCTACACTGGTGAAAGGCAGGACGCCTAACATCTCCAGGTACAATGTGGAACATAAATACAGCCTTCCCATTCCCAGATGTTAATTTTATCGTCTTGGAATGACATGTTAGATTATTGCTTACCCCTCTGCCTTAAGTCTGATTATCTCAAAAGTGCAGCCAAACCTATCTTTCTTTAAAATGAATACTTAAGGATTTGTTGTTTCATTGCGTCAAATGTTGCACCACATTTATTTCTGAGGCATTTCTGAGAGCAGATTTATGTCTGTTTAGGGGTACAAAATCACGATGTGAATATACTACTTCGCAAGGCTACTAACTCACCATTTTGAAACATTTCTATTCTTTTCTCTGGTTCCTCACCCAGAGCCCCATCCCACAGGCTCGGGAAAGTCCAGGCAGAAGGAATCTCGAGCATACTGAGGCTGCTCGCACTTTCTCCCGTGCCTGGCAATGCCCTTTTCGGGGGCCGGCCCTCACGCAGCCGGCCAGGCGTTCCCGGCTCTCAGGAGCCAGGCCAGCGGCACTTACTGCTGGCGCCTCTCGGGTCGCTTCCGGGCGGCGTTAACGGGGCCGCTCGTCCTGCCCCGGCACGGAGGGGCTCCTTCCCCAAGGACAAGCCCTCGCTAAAGCCGCTGCCGCCTCAGGCTGCCCGTCTTCTTTCTTTCCTTCCTTCCTTCCTTCCTTCCGTCCCTCCCGGGCGGCGGAGAGAGCGGCGGCCCCGCACGGCCCCGCCGCCGCCATTTTGGGACGCTGGCGGGCGGTCTCCATGGTAACCAGGAAGGGGCGGACATCGCGCGGGGTCACCGCTAGCCCGGCCCCCTCTTAAAGGAGCAGCCGCGGCGGCGCCGCGGC
>WBMY01002937.1:1511970-1606450 GCA_013397315.1 Donacobius atricapilla
TCCATTCTGTAGAAGCTAGGGAATATCTTAAAGGAAAAAATAGCATTTTCTCTTTCTTTCCCTCCTGCCCAGCTCGGTAAAAATGCTAAACAATCGGCCCGACGTCCATATTTCACAAGCTTTTTTGGGGGGAGGAAGAAGGTGGGCAGAAAACGGAGGCGCCCGTAGGGTCGGAGTCACAAAGCTGGCTGCCCACGAAAGGGATTATTTTCGCAGCTAAATGTTTTCGAGCTGATGTTTTTCTTGTTTTCAGTCAAGAAGCAAGTTGCCTGGTCCTCGCGTTTGCTTGCATAATGCGTCGTACTTGGAGGCTGATCAAACGCTGGGTTCTGCCTTTCCTGCCTGGCTCTTCCCCCTTGGCTTTTCCCGGGGGGCTGGGCAGTGGGACAGGCTCGGGGGCTGCGCCCCTGGGTCCCCGGCCGCTGCCCCGGGGCTCCGGGGGAGGGAAGGAGCCGAGGCCGGGCTCTCGCCAGACCTGCAGGCCCGTCTTCCTGTGTCCAACTTTTTTATTGTTCCCCCTTCCCCCTTCCGAGTGCACGGGCTCTCCGGCAGGCGGGGGTTTGCACGGCTCGGCAGTCCCAAAGTCTAGACGGGGAACCGGAAAATAATAGGGGAAAGAATGGAAAGTTATGTCAAGGGCTTTGGGGGAAAAACATCGACGTATCGAACAAAGGTCCTGCCTGTGTTGGAGAGAGAGGCCTGCATGTGAGGCCTGATTGTGTCGCATTTACACACGGGGAAGAAATGAGTGCTTGGTACTGGCCTAAATTTATTCTGTAAGTCTGGCATGGAACTTAGGAACGCTTTCGGGGAGTGTGTAGTTTGTTTTGGGAGCGTTTTTGTTATGTGTAGCAATCCAGTAACAATTTTTATTTTGAATCCTTTTTTTCTCTAAAAAGATAGTTCACGTTGTTTTTTTTTTTTTCCTTCTTCCTGTCTTGTTCAGCAGATATACTATTGATTCAGAGTTTTTACCACTGTAATGCAAAACTTTACTCAAATGGAGTAACTTTCACAGTTTGTGTTGTGTGCAATATGATTTTTGAGCTTCCTGGTACTTTAAAGGCTGCCATAAAGAGGAGTTGAGTAGTTACTAGCTGATATATTTGAAGTACATTTATCATAATGAGAAAGAGGAATTCTGAGCACTTAAATTAATTTTTCAAGATTTTCTTGTGGAAACTGACACTGGATATACTTTTGTAACACTTTAAAAGCTAGCAAGTATTGCTGCGATTATTTCTGTTTATCTCTTGTGTAGTCTTTTCTTTTCAGTTCTCCCTCTTCCACTCCCAGAACTACAGTTCTAATTGTACAGGGTTGGGATTTTGGTTTGGGTTGGGTTTTTTTTTTTTGGTATTTGATTTCTGAGGTTTCTGAGATTTTTTCGTTTAGCTAAAAGCTTTTAAACAGCTTTTATTTTATCTATGTAAAATATATATGTAATGGACATGAAAACACTGGGAAAATAACTGGAGCTTTCTATTGTTTGGTAGCTTACTTAATAAATATCAATAGGAGTTAGATGTATTTATGAAATATTTCGGTTTTTACAGCTGATATTTTAACAGAATATGTTTTATTTGAACTAAGAAGTTTAAAAACAGTGGTCTGGTGAATAAATTCTGAAATAATGCTTAAAGTTTTTGGCAATATAGATGTTTTCAACTTCTGATAGTTTCTATCTGTAAAATGCAGCTGATTGTGAGTGGTTCAGTTCTTTTGAGCTTAAATGCAAAGATATTTTAAATTTTTATTGTTTGGTGTATCTTACTGTTAGAAATATCAGAAAGTCAGATTTTTTTTGCATTCTCAGGGTCTTTTCGAGAAAAATATGCATAGTAAACTTGAATTAACAACCTTTAGGTCTTCAGTCTCCAGATGGTTTCATAGGTAGGAACTTAAACATGTCTTAGCTCTTAGTAGAAAGATTGTAGGTCATCCACTGTGTGACATTACTGCTTATTAATATAGCAGAGCTACTTCAGTAGGAATGCCAACCTGTTGAATAAGAGCTTATGAAAATGGGGTCTTTTGATGTCTTGCAGAAGTTTTTCAGGTCAAAGTGACCATTAGGGGACAAACTCTGCATCTTCCCAGTAAATGGATAATCAAAGCTGTCATTCCTAATCAGGAATCAGGCACAAGTTTTTTGTGTGTGTGTGTTTTGTTTTTTTTTTTTTTAATTTTCCTTTTTATATTGTGCTTTTGACTGTCTTCCAACCCAGAGTGTAAATATTCCAGAAAAAAAAAACCTCATGATGAAAACTTGTTCTTACAAAATCATTCCTAAATTTGAGGCCTAAAGCTATAGCTGACAACAACACTATTCCTTCTGCAGCAGTGTCGCAAAAATAAAATACATTTGTCTTTAATGCCATCAGTGGAGGCGTGCTCAATTTCCATGTGGATCCTTACATCCCTGATAAGTACAGTTATTCACTCTGCAGGAGTCCAGAAACATAACCTAAGTTCCTTTTGTTTCTAAGTGATGAAGCTGAAGAAAAGAAGGAAAGTTAGTAAGTAAACTAAATGTTTTTACCTAATTTACAGCTCAGTGAATCTCACAGCTCTCTGTGTTAGTCCTGTATTTGCTGGCCATGCTATATTTTCTAACAAACTAATTGGTAAGCATCTTGTAGAGCACTTTTGATTATGGATCTGTCTTTTGTCACACTGAGGCTAAATTATTGTGACAAAGTATCAAATGCCAAAGTTGTACAACATGGTGATCTATGGCATTGACAAAATCTTAACCCAGAATGTTTCTGGGACTCCCATTGGCCTGTTGGATGATCAGTGTCCTGTTCATCACCTGTCAAATTAGTAACACTCCCTAAAAAGCGCGTTGTTGGCTCTTGTTATGCTCTCTTCATCAAGGTGTCACTACCCCATTCAGTACTGACTCTGAAGGTAGTAGTACATTGGAATTTTTTTTTTTTTGGTAGAGTAACTTGTTGGCCTTGGGTGAGTATGCTTAGTTTTCTGAAGAAGTAATATTTTAAATGTGCCCTTAGTATTTTAATCACTACATAGTATCACAACAGATTTATGGCAGTATATGAAGCAACTTCTTCCTGAGGGTTTCCATAGCTCAGTTTTGAGGTTGGTAACTGCAAAACAAAGTCATTAACTTTTCCCCTACTGATGTATTTCTTTTTTTCAGTTTATATGAAAAAAAGTACTTCTCAAGGAGCAAAACTATTTTCAGAGTTCTCAGTGGTCAGCAATAATGAAAAAATGTTTGTACGTAGCCGCTTGTCTAAGGATTGCTTTTTTAACATAACAGTTGCTGAATTCATGCTTAAAGCTATCTTCTGTAAATGAAGAAGTTTTAGCTGTGTATCAAATGTGCAGTGTCTATGGAGGACAGGGCTAAGTCAGCTGCCTTCTGCCTGCTTTCAGGTACCAGCAGTGGTTGCTGTAGTACGAAGTTCAGTTTGAGGAGCAATTGTTCTCCTAATCCTGCCATCAAGTTGGTAGAGTCCAACTGTGTAAATATGCAGTCATATTCTCCTTCAGTTCTGTCTGGCAGCCAGGTTCAAGCACACAGAACCAATCTGTTTACTCTCCTTGTCTACAATGAGGCTTGTCTTGCAAGGTACTGACTGCTGCCAGTCTAACTCGACTCGTGAAGGTACTTGGTACAAATATGGCAGCGAACTGCCCTGAGAGCAGTGGATGGTCAGCTCTGGAAGGAAAAATGGAAATACTGTTTTCATAGAGGAGAAATGGAAAACTTGGGTGTATTACTGGGAAAGTTAATCATGATAGTTTAATACCGGACTTCAGTATTGAAGATGCATGAGCAATACTAGCAATGATATTCAAGCCATGGCTGCCCTCAGTTGCTCCAGAAAAGCCTCTGTTGTTAGGAGCATACAGGAAGTCTGTTTGGAGGGGACCTTAGGAAGTTACTTGGCCCTTCTCACATTTGACTACTTCTACCCTTGAATGGTTTTTCATTGATTACTACCAGATAAAAAGAGCTCCATTTTTTTGAGTGATAAGAAAGGAAAAAAAGCCCAAATCTTACAAATATACAAAGGTGTGGGTAGAGAACAAACTGAAATGGTTCTATCACTGTGTAGTGATACTATGCTGGCTCATGGACTGGTGGGGAAATCCCATTTTCTCAAGCGTTTTCTGAATGATTTGCTTTGGTAGTGTCCACAATAAAGTACACATGCTGAACTGCAAAGATCTGACCTTCATAAAAGGCATGAAAGGGCCTGAGTCATCTTCTGGAATGTGAACCTGAAGTTGTAGGGAGCAATTTGGTGTTTTAAAATGGAAGCTGAGGTTCCCTGGTACTTTTTGAATAAGATGGCTTTTTTTAAGATCTGAAAGGCAAGGTATATTTCACATTTCTTTGGCTTTCAGAGCAACTTGTTGCTGACAACTTGTGTTGTATTGCATGAAGTCCAAATAACTAAACTTAATGTAAAGAAGGGAAAATAGTTGCTAGACTTTTGTAAAGCTGGAATAAAAGAATACAAACATGTTCTTTATTTTCTGATGTATGCATGTTTTTTGGGAACGAAAGTGTTAAACTTCCAGGAGGCTGTCAGGCCCTGAGATGGGCATTAGACTTAATACTAACAGTGTACACCTTCAGTTTTGTGGCTGGCTGTTTGAAGCATGGTTAATACCAGTTTTTATCAATGCAGAGCAGTAACTCTAATTTTTTACCTTGATTTTCAGGTGTAGTTTTTAATAGTAAAACTATTAGGAAAAGTAAGTCTGTAACAAACTCATGCCCCAATGTAACTAGGTGTAGATTCAGCTATGTTTGCTTTTAGGAAACATGGATGCTGTTTTGTTCTCCCTCATTTTTCTATATATCTCTCTTCTGTCTTACTTGCCTTACTTTGAGCTTGCGATAGTTTGTGTTAACAGCTCTGGGTAGGTGAAATGATCTCTCTGCACGCGGGCTTTTACATGCTTGAAGTCTGTTCTGTACTTCTGCACCAGTGCAAGACTCCTTAGATGTAAAAGTGTGGGTAAATAAGTGTAGAAATCAAAAATACACGCTTGTATAGTATCTTCTGAGTTGAAAACAATCAGTTTTTTAAAGATTAGGAGGAACATAAATGAGTTGAGGCACCAAAATAGGAAAGATAGAAACAGTGCATAGTAACACTAGTCAGGGTGGACTCCGATATCCTCCATGCCTGTCCTCCTCCTTCCTTCCAACCCTAGAGAAAAGGAGCAAGACACACCTGCATCCCACCCACTCATCCTGGGGCTTGAGTTACATGTCCTTGATCCTGGTATAATGATTAGTTGCTTACTTTAACTCCTGCAGGTACTGAGGAGAAGCTCTCTTTACATTATATGTTGCCTTTGTGGAATATGTGGTAGATGTGTGTTTTTGGACAAGGTAATATTGTAAGATGTGGTTAATGTCCGGGCTAGGGGATGGCATCTTATCTCAGTTAATAATGTTCTGTGTCTTTTAATGTCAAATCCCTTATGCAATTAGCTTATTCAGTGTAGGGAGTGTCCTGTCCTGGGAAGTGTGTGCAGTGTAACTGAATCTTCTGATCACAGATGAGATGTGGCTGTGCATTTAAAGAGAACAAATGAAGAAAGTAACTGAGGGTGCATATTAATGGGCTGTATGCAGAATTTAAACTTGGAACTCTGCCTTTGTTAGAGAGGGAGTGTTTTCTTCCTCTTTATTTTGAGGATACACTTTATTTATAATTAGCTTAATGAATGCAAACTGTAATTTCTCCTTAAAACTTCACTTGTCTTGTGCTTTGTAGTTGTTTCAGGTGTGATGGCTTGATGAACTCGCCAGTTGTACAGGAGTGAGAGAAGGTAGGAAATTGCTCAGCTGAACAAGGACAGCAGACAGTCATAAGCTGTGTCAGTAAGCCTGAGTGAACAGCACCTGAGAAGCAGGTACATATATGAGATCTTTAGGTTAAACAGCTGGGGAAAACACAAAGTCAGCTGAATCTCATTTAATGAAAGGGATGGAAGCTGCATAACTTCGGCAAACTTTAAGCCGCAGTTCCAAGTGTTACAGCTTGTGCTTTAAAGATTTGCTGCAGTCTATTCCACAGTGTTTTTCAAGTTTGTGATGGCAATGGATGCTGCCATATCTTACTCTGGTAGTGTTCTGCCTGTTGTATTTAGCAGATAATATTCTACAATAAAAGACTGGTAATAAAAATTAAGACTGGCGTTATATCATAAGATTGTGGATTAAAGAAGTTAATTTTACTCCCTTACTCAGTTACGAGAAGCTTGACAGTGGAACAGATACATTCCTTTGCCAAAAGTAAGATAGAAAATTTGTGTTTGTCACATTTCCTCTATGGCAGCTCTTAAGTTGATACAGTTCTGCTGTATATTTGTAGACTTGCAAGTGAACATAGCCTTGGTGGAAACCTGACTCTTGACAGCCCCTCAGAACTTTGACCAGCACTTTGTAACTAGAATTGGAAGAAGCGTGTGAAGGGAAGTGCCATTGACACCTCAGTCTGCACATTTAAGTGCTCCGTGGAGTGGGTGGAAACTGAGCTCTCGTCAGATTAGCTGCGAAGAGGGAAGGTGAAATTTGCAATGTGAAGGAATTGTACGACTTTAATGACTTCTGTTCATGTTGACATATTTGAACACTATGGCTGTACTGTTTTTTTAACAGTTTAGAGGTTCTTGACATGTTGTCCAAATCAAACTGGAGTTGGAACAGAATGGGCACTGAAAATTCCAACTGTATTGTGCTTTATGGGGAAGAACACAAGTAAAGTACAACCTGAGAACTTTAAACATAAAAACTTGAGGTAAATAGAAATGTAGCGATGAGTTAATTTTTTGGGAATGCACTTAAACTAAAGTTAAAATTGGCTGCGAGACTCCACTGAAGTGACAAGTAATCTCAGTCTGTCACTTTCAAAATACAATGCAGTGACCGTACTTGTTGCTGTACTTCATGGCTTCCAGAGGTTGCCTGGAGTAAAATACATTCCTGTGTGCTTTTCCTGTCACAGACTTCACCAAAAGCTGTTAAAACTATTCTTGTAGTTTAGATAAAGTAGATTCCTATTAAGTAACAAGTCAACGGATAAGCAGTTGTATCATCTGTTCTTTAAAACTTCCACATTCATGTATTTTGTTCAGATGAAATCTTGGGTTTATATCAGACTGAGATCTCACACTTGAATGTTAGCTATGGTTCTAGCACCTGTGGTTTTACCAGCGGCACTGTCAACTCCCTTGACCTGTTCTCAGCAGTCTGCCTGTGCTAAACTAGTGTTGCTTCTGCTTGTGGTATCTGCTTGTTGCAGTTTCACATCTACCTTGCAATTACTGGAAGCCCCATTAGGACAAATCTGTACTATTCTTTTAATTAATTAATTCTAATTTAATTAATTTAAATCCTATTTTAGTGGTGTTGGAGCATCTAAAAACTTTTATCAGAAGTAAGCCATTTAGATCATTCTGCATCATCAGATTGTATAGTGTGTTGTAATTTAAAAGCTGTTCCCCCTCAGCTAAGAAATGGTTTCTTCTTTAGACTCAGAGTTGCAATACTGTTTTCTTTCACCAAAATGATGTCAGGCTATTTGGAAAGTCAGCTCAGTAAGATGGCAAATCAAAACCCAATAGCAGGTGATAGTGCTGATTGATCTAACAGCAGAGTTCAGTTAGTATTTTGACTTTCTCTGTTTTGTGACCCATTCTGAAACATCAGTTGCATTGAATATTAGCAACTCAATTACAGAATTTCTCTGTTGCACTTTCATAGGACTCCTGTGTTTTTGTCTGCTACTTCTACATGGAGCTCTTTCCACAAATGGAATAACTGGTTTGGTTTTTGGAATATATTAACTTTGGCAAGTTTCCTTCCCCTGCGCTCTCCTTTCCCCCCTTGCCCCCCCGCCATGTGGTAGATATCAAACATGAACATATGGGCACAGAGTGACACAGCAATAGAAGGATCAAGCTGGATAAACAACCTCTGCACAGAGTAACCCTATCCAAAAGTGTAGTATATGGTTTGTGGTTTTTTATTTTGAAATCCTAGAACTCGCTGCTTTCTGCAGTAGCTTGCTTTCTGGAGGGCTGTCTTCTGCCTCCCCTCCTCTTTCTCAGGAGAAGGTGTGGGGACAAGTTTTCTCTCTTCAGTCATAACAGAGCTTCAGTGGTAGGTACCATGGGACAAGGACAGGAAGGACTTGACAACTTCTAGGTAACAGAGGTGTTGGCATTTTTGCAGTGTCTCCTCTGACTTTTTATACCTTCTGAGAAAGAATGGCTGTTATGATAACAAGAATGGTGTTCTAGTTACTTCCTTAGCCAAAAGTTCCGATGTGGGGGGACTAGCTTTTTGTAGGAACTGAGCCTTTAAAGAGATTTTTGTACCTGAGCAGCTTGAGCGTCTCCTCTCTCTGGTGGGCGTGGTAGGACAACAGAACTTGTGAGTTGTCTGTAAGGACAATGAGGACTCTGGGAGCAGGCGTAGTAAGAAACCTCATACTTGCCTTTTTAATTGTTCAGTTCTCCTGGGATATTCTTTCAGCATGTCATGTCTCAAAATTTCGGATCATCTAGTTTCCAGCCTGAAAGTTTCTCTTAACTGTTTGCCTGCTAACTGTATCAATACTATCCTCTTTGAAAGTTCTTCTGTTGATGTTTTAATCTTAGCACTTACTGGAAGTATTTATTACCTTGTTGCCAGGCTAAATAATACAGGTTTTATTAGTTTACTTCTTTAAGATCACCCTTCTAGTTTTCAGATGGAATTCATGTCTCTTGACAAAGACCCACTGTGTTGGGGTAGAGTATTCCAGATAAACACTGTATTTACAAAAGCACTGAGAATTCTCAGTTACTCTGTAATGGTGTATTCACCTAAGCATTGGTTCCTCTTCCACGCCTCCCCTCTCATTCCCCTCCAGCATCACTCTGGGAGGAACTGGAACGCATCACTAAGGCTTAGGTCAGCTGGCTTACAGTTTGGCTTACAGTAATGCTTTTTGGGTTCAGTACTGGAGTACAGCATCTCCATATTGAGTGCTAATATTGCACTTCACAGCATTGCAAGTGTCTCTTTAGAATAATTTACTGTTCCATATTTTGATATATCCTTACTGTTTTGGGAGGGGGACAGAAGAGAGAAAAGGGAACTTGCAAATTTGGGTAATTTTGGAAAAAGGGGAGTTTTGAGGGAACAACTCTGTGTTTTAGATAACCATATCACCTATGTAGTTATTTGGAAATAAGCTAGGCTGTAATAATAAAGCTTTCATTTTTTTTTCATGGTTCTCTTCTACAGGTAACAGTCTTCCATAATTACAAGCACTTTCTTAAACTTGTGCAATGATGCAATCTGTTTGGATGCTGCTTAACAATTTAAATAGTCCTGGGTTTAACAAAACAGAAATAAAATAACGAATGACCTCTCTTCTGTGAGCCAGGAAATAAGTGTGTAGTGTTCTGCTGTCAAAAACCAAAACCTTTTGCTTCTTGAGTCTGTTGATGTCCTGTCATTACTGAAGTATGATTTCAAGAGTTAAATCCATTCCAAGTTGAACATTATTGCCTGCCTTCAACTGTTAAGAATGTTTAAGCATCCACAGCTTACAGAGAACTGTTTTTCAGTTGTTTTTCAAAACCTTGGGACTTTGACTGCACAGAGTAGTTGTGAATATTTCAAGTCCATCTATGAATGGTAGAAGATTCTTACTTGAGTGGGTTTGCAGTAACACAGCTTTGAAGCCCACTGGGTAAAAGCTGTAGTCCTCATCAGAGTATTTTTTGCTAAACTTTGAAATTCTAGTTCAATGAGCATGTCAATCTACGTGAGTTCATGGAATAAACAAATCCAATGTCATGGCACTACTGACATAGGGAAGGACAGTAGGCTGTCCTGTGAAAAGTGCTTGAAAAAAATCGACTTTGTTTCTCAGGAAAGGAGAGGGCCTATTCCTGGAAGCACAGCCAGCACTAAGGGTATCTCTTTAAACAGTTAATTGTTCATTAAAGCGAAGAGACGATTCTTCCTTACTGTATTTTTGTACCACTTTAGGTTGGAGGACTTTAAATGCCTGATTTTTGTGTAAGATGCCTAGTTGCCAGCTAAAGGCTAACTTGAGGAGGAGAAGTGAAGTGCTAAAGTATGTACAAGTGTTCAGTTTTCATATCAGTGATTCTAGCTGTGTTGTCATAAATGTTACAGCTACACCAGGAAAGATAGTTGCTCCTGTGGGAATCTGTGTGCTTATGTCCCTGAAGGGAGGGCATTCTGAAGATGTTAACCTGCTGTGCCCGGGCTTTGTATAACTGAGCCAAGGAATTCAAGAACCCAGAGTTTTGTGTCTGTGGCTTCAGGAATGCTGCTCCGAGGTCACTGAATGTGACAAGTAGAGGAGATGCAAGCTACTGTATTTCCTCAAATTTTCACCTAACTCTGTGAGGCATAGCTGAGTTGGGGCTTGTGAACCCCTATCCTGGCCCTGTGTATATGATCTACCTGGTTGCAAAGCCTGCTTCAGAAGGTTTGGGCTTTCTGTTGACATCAAATGCAGGATGTGACTGGTACAAGCCCAGACTTGTGGCAGCTAGAAGCAGGAGCTCAACCTGTGGCAGAATATAGTGATTTAAATGTCTAAGTTTAGCTTAGATGCATCCAAAAGCCAGGCAGTTTGTTACTACTTAATAGTATTACAGGTTATGGCAACAAACTAGAATTGCATTTACTCTCGGGGTGTGTTTGCTGTATTGTTGGGAAGGTTGGTGGCCCAGCTTTGAAGTGGGAATAACTTGAAAATACAAATTTGTGACTGGCTATAATTTAAACTGTTTTGTTCTTTGCACTTGAATAGACTGGAGTAGTATTTGTGGTGGGAGAGTAGAGGAGAAGCTGATGTAATTTCAAGTTGCTTCATCAGAATTTGAAAAGTTTAACTTGTAACAATTGGTGATAGATCAAAGTGTCAGGTTTTAAATTGTCCATGTCAACTTGTACTGATGCAATCTATATTTTTGACCAACTCCCTAAGTTTCATGTGCTGAATTTTAACATGAAAATGGTCTGCACTAGCATAATAGTGAAGCTAATGATTGTACTCTATCCCCTTACCTCTGAGGTCTGTGGAACTTTGGATAAATACAAGCAATAGCTGGAAATTACCTTCTGTATAGTACACAAGTCTTCCACGTAGGTTTGGATTAGAGCAACTAACTTGCCTTTCTATTTTATCTGGGTGACCATACTCACTAGGATGTCTCCCATGAAATGTTGTTGGAATTTTTAGCTTCTGTCAGTGCTTGGTCTTCTTTGGGAGATGTAATGGAGCTCATCTGAGCAACTGCATAGTGCAGGCTCATGGCTCTAATGCCCTCAAGTCTGGCCTGTTTGTTATCTCTCCTTAGTCTGTGCTATAACTTCAGTAGTGAGTTGAATATTGTATGAAGAGTATAAGGAAGTGGAATCACCACTAAGCTTAGAATTAATGGAGTTACAAAAACCAAAAAACAAATAGGTGTTTTGCTCAGAATGTCTGTCATACTTGAATATGTGCAGAATGTTTATGCTGTCATTTTAATTTAAAAAGTATCCATTATAAAACACAGACTGTGGTGGCACATCTGAAATATTTTTCTTGAAAATGAAAAAGTACTTCTGAAACCTTCAGGCTTGTATCATGCAGCTGTTTAATATAATAAATACTACCATGTTAGTAATATGCTAGTGATATATTCTGCCCTTCATGTAAGAAAAAACAACTCTAGACTTCTGTTTTGAAAATTCAATGTTAGATGCTTTATATCCTCCACTTTCTAACAAAATAGTCATTTAATAGGAAATAGTTTTAATTAGTTTTTCATAGATAACTGCACATTTGGAGAGCAGTGTTTTCATCAGCTCTCAGTTCTGTGGAAGAAGTTTGTCTTGGACAGATCAGGGTGTTTTCAAATAGCACATAATGTCTGTGTCCCAAAACTGGTCTGTCAGGGGAGCCTTAAAATACAAAGTAAACATACAGATAAATTTTGAAAAGTATAGAATAAAGATCCAAAGTCAGTGCAATTAATTTGGCATCTTTGGTAGCTAATAGAGGTTGAGGTGCTCTTTCAGCACCTCATCCCAGTAGTTAATGGGAGAAAAGATGTAGTTCCAAGACTTGACATGGGGAAATGCAGGTGTTAAAGATACTGGGATTACTAGAATGCTTTCTTGCTCATTAATCATATGTGGGATGGGGATGTGTGTGCTCCCAGATGAGTGTCTTTGGTTTGTAAGACAGGCTGCAGCCTGTAAGAAATACATACATTTTACATTTGATATGTAGGATACTGTGCAGAGGGGAGGGAAGAAACTGGGCTCACTTCTGGGCCTACAGGTATTTTCCATCTTTCTTTACAAGCCTCTCTGCTTCATATTCTTTCTTTTATATTTCCCTGAAGCCACTCCATTCTCTGTGTGTTTTTTACTAAAGTGTTGTAAAGAGTTATTTTGTCTTGCACCATGATGAAGCTGCCCTCTCCAGTTAAATATCCTTTCGTTTGTCTTCCTTACTCGTGCATTTTATTAAATGCCTTATAAGAGGATGAGAGTAAAGAGGATGATGTGGAGTAGTTCTGGAGTGTGTTATGGATATTCTTTAAAGAAAAAAAAACCCAAACCATGACACAAACCAGAAAGATAAGAAATCTTGCATGGGAGTTGAGTGAACTTTGCTTCCAATTCAGTGTCATATTAACAGTTATTAATGTTTGCATTATTTCCATGTTTGCAAAAATACATTTTAGGAGTGCAGCAAGATGGGTGCCTCACTTTGCTTCAAGGTATTATATCATTGATGTTCATTGATGTATACACAAGGCACTCAGAAGAAACACTGTCTTCCTTTCCTCTTTTCCGTACCGTGTTCTTTTTCAGTCCTAGACAAGGCCAAAAGTAGTGTGTTGTTTTGGGGGGCAGTAGGCTGTAGGTTTGCTCATAAAACATAGTTAATCATTAGTGTTGGATGAAAGGTCACCAGTATAGGAGGCAGCTCTTTGGGTATTCTGATTGGGTCACAGAGCAAATTGCAAGAGCAAAGGCTTATCAAGCCAGCTATTGTAATATCTACTTCTTAAATAATCATTTTGATCAAGCTATAGAAATCGTACTGCTCTGCTGGTTCTGAGTGTCTCAGGGTGGTGAAGAGATTGTGTTCTGTATTCATCAGAGAGCAGCAGTTTAGTTGGAAGGTATCAAAAAGCCTTGAACAGACTTAGGCAGTACCTATTGGAACATTTTGTTGGCAGAAAATAAGGAGCTTTTCTTCCAGCTCTGAAGTGATTGACTATTGACAAGAAATTCAGACTTTGACAAACCTGGCCCATGCCTAGGACCTTAGGAAAAACACCTCATTAGCCTTACCTTGTTAGTCTTGTGAGCTGTAACATATGGGCATAGTTACAGTTGTTCTTGTTTGAGTAAAGTGTGTGGGTAGCCTGGGGAAGATGAGGTAAAAATCATTGGTGAGGTAGAGTAGAAAAATGTCCTCGTGGTACTTGCCCATAAGGAAAGGAGGAGAGGAGTTTGTAGCAGACTTTTTTTGTGTGCATGCAGTGATGTTGAGTTCTTGTTTAGCTTAAAAGTAAGATTAAATCTGGCATCCTGCTAAAAAGCACGTCAAAGAGCTCTAATATGTAGTTTTGCTCAAATGCAGCATCATGTACAATGCCTTGTTCTCACAACATTCCCTTGTTTTATTTATGGAGCACTGAGAAGGTGTAAATGTGCAGTGGAGTAGACACTTGTCAAAAAAGTGTGCCATAAAATTGTTTAATTCCTTCATAAAGCTCTGGCTTCTGACAACTTCTTCCATGACTGTAAAAGTTTGAACCTTCCTGAAATACAATTGTGGGAGCTAATATTGTATGTTGTTTTGTGTATTTAACGTGAAAGAATAGCTCTGAGCACTGTAAAATCATGATCTTGCAGTTCATAGGATCAGTGTTTGACAGGTGTTTCTTGGGTTGTGACTTTGTTTTGCTCAGCTTTACACAAACCTTCTTCTGTTTATCCAGATAGGTAGGCAGTTTGGTTCATGATTTCATGCAAGGTAAATGTCTTTAATTGTACCTGTGTCAGTAATTTGGTATGTGTATTGGAGCTTGCTCCTAATTACATCACTTTAGGATATAATGTAAATGTATAAACTTTTCCGTGGTTGGGAGAATGTCTGTGGCACATAATTCCAGGATGCTGATGGTTTGAGCACGGCCCAGCTTAGAAAACCTAGATGTATTTTAATCCCTTTTTTTGTTACTGTGTTCTTGTGATAGCAAAAGATCCATATGCAGATCCAGTGCTGAGGAAGCCGGAAACTTAACCTGTTTTAATTGGATTTCTTCCTCAATGACTGCAATTAAAGCATTTCCCAGATTGTGTGTCATGTGGCATAGGACTCTTGCTGTGCATTAGGCCTATAACCTTTTCTGTGTAGCATTTGGATGAAGTCTCTGTTGAGGAGAACAGCAGAACCTGCTTGAGCCCAGTGTGGGGAAAGGAAACCTCAACAGGCATCAGTCTGAATCAGTGCTAGACATCAGTGATCAGTAAAACAACATGGAATCTCCTGAAATCCTCCTAATTTGTCCCAAACTTGTCTGAATTATATTTTGAAGATGCAAAAATCTGAAAACCCCTTCTAGGTGAGTAGACAACAGATGAGTACCTCCTACCTAGCCTTGGAAGCATAAGGGTTTTTTTTTAATTATTGTTTTTATCCTTGTTTTCTCTTTAAGACATGATACTATTACTGAGCAGTTTTTTTTAGACTGATGTAGAGCTGAAGCTGAATATTATCAAAATGAAGACCCAGTCTTCTGTTTCTTTACCTTGTTTTTATAATGCCCTTAGACCTGTGATCTTGAGTTCATCTGTTGCACTTTTCTAATCCACATCTGCGAGTTAATTGGTTTTTGTACTTCTTTTTCCAGCAGTAACTTCTGTAGCATCTAGTCTCTGAATTTCTTCAGTCTAGTGGCTGATTAAAGTTCTTTGCTTTTTGTTTTTTTGTTTTGTTTTTGCCTGCACCCTTCTAGTTGTCTAGGAGATTGCAGAGATAGTCTTGTGTTAATTTAGAGTTTGGGTTGCCAAACAATGTTTTACTAGCCCCTGAGCTCACTGGGTCTCTCAGTGATTTAAGACAGCTTGGCAGAAGTTGATTAGGAATTTGGCCGGTCTCAGAAAACCTTCCATGATGCAGCTTGGGGCACGTATTGTCTAACAGGCTCTGCAGGTAGGACGTGGCTGTGCACCAGATCAGTATTTGTCTTGTGCTGTTGCACTTGGTTTTACTTCAGGGCTGTGTGTGCCAGATGCAGGTGAATGGCAAACTGCAGTAAGGCACCATCTGCTCTATGGCACTGGAATAGGGAAGAGGCTTGGTGTTTGAGCAGTCGGTTCTGCGTTCAGACTCAGTGTTGTCAGTAAATGCAGCTCTGCAGCTCAGAGGCAGCTGGGCATTAAGCATTGGGCAGGGCAGATGTAGAATGGGTCTTGGTTTTGAGAACTTCTTGGTTCACTCGCATGAAAGTCCTGAAATAAGGTACTAAATTGAAATTTGTACAAATCACTCAGCTGATTTTTTCTTTTTTCCTCTGGTAATAAATGCCCCCATTCCCAACTTTGCCACATCTGTTTTACAGCTTGACCACCTGATTGTAGCTTGCCTTCTTTTCTGGCAGTGTCACTGATCTGTACTTCATGACGGATTCCATGTTTTGATTCATGTTGTATCAAAAAAGATAAAGCTCCTCATTCAAATGAATTCCTGTCTTCTGAGTAGAGTCTTCTCCTTCGTTCTTGCCCGACAGTGTGTTTTGTGTTTGTTTTGGTTTTTAAATTTTTTTATTATACTGTTAGTGAAAGCTTAAGCCACTGTTCAGATAGTGACTTTTGACCCCTACTAAATGAGGGTTTCTGGAGAATCTGAAAATGAAGGTCAGGTAAGATTTTACTTCTATTGTTTATGATGTTCTTTAGTTAAAAGTCTGCAAGAAATGAGGAATTCATATCAGTTCACTTTACATACAAACAGCGTGCTTTTGGTCAGAATTTGGCTGTTGGAAAATGTGTCCTTTTCTGTTGGAGAGAGCTGCTTTTGTTTGATTTTTAAAAGGAAAAGAACGATTATTTTCACTGTTATTGCAAGTTGAAACTTCCCTTGTATTAACACCTGGGAACAGAATTGCATCTTGAGGCTCTCACAGTGTAGACTTTGTCAGTATGTAACAGCATTTTGAAGGTCCTGTAGAGGTGAAATTGTGCTCCTGCTGTAGAACTGATTGGGCAGAAAAATTTTGCACTGTGGCACAAGTGTACAGAAGATGAAACTTTGAACATATTTGTTCCTTACCTTTCCTTTGTTTCCCATTGCTGTGCTAAAAGGGAAAAAGATATGTCAACAAAGATAAGAAACCTGGTTCAGTATTTTGCAGCAAACATTTGCCATGTTTGTGTGTGCCTGTCCTCTGTGTGTCTAACAGATCTTTTGTGTTACTGATATGGCTTAAATACCTCTGGGCTGCTTCTTAAGCTGAGCTGTCTCTGGCTGGCTTGCAGCTATCCAGATCAGACTATTCTTTTCCTTGCTATAGATTGACCCAGGAGTTTCTGGGTTCTTATGCTTTTGATAATATTTATATCGCTGTAGTAAAAAATATAACTGCTGCAGAGTTGTCTGAATTATGCAACAGAACGTTTAACTGGTTAAAAATCCAAAATAATATAGAACACTGAATTTAGATATAGAGACTACAGGTGTTTAAATATGAGAATATTTTCTTGAAGCTTTGAGTCCTGGCTCTCTGCCGTAGTGAGAGCATTCTCTTCCTTTGTTAATAAGTCAAACCATATACCAGAGGAAAACTTATGCTGAACTGGCTTGGACATATTAGGAACGGTGACATGGAAAGGTATCAAATTCAGTTTATTTGGAGAAGAGCAACTTTAATAATTCTTTTACAAGGGAAAATTCTTTGAATGAAGTAGTAAGTAAATGTTCTAGGAGATTATTTTTATAGTTAACTCTATTCCTTGTGCACTCAAAAACAAGAGGAATAGTTGCTGTTGACAGCACTTCCAATACATAATGTAAAACTACAGAGAAGCAAGAGAAAAAGAAATGAAATGCCTTCAGTTTTTCCTAGTTTCTCCTTTGGATGAGGATCAAAAATCTGACTGATGTGTCTGTTGTTTTGGGAACCAAAGTGCAGTCCAAATTGTAATATTTCAGTCCTTGATGAGCATAAGAGAAAGCAGTGATGTGGCAGAACAGAAGAGGGATGCCCTCAAGAGACCATTGTATTTGTTCCGTGCAACTTCCTTCATTTTTCTCCTCAGGCTGCAGTTTGTTTTTCCACAGGAGAAAAAGGACTATGGGCGTAAAGGCTTTGACTGTCTTAATATTAGGTAGCCCTCTCAACCATCTTGCAAGAGTTCAGTTAAAATTTAAACCTGGTTTTAATTTCTCAGTGCATGAATACAGTGACTTTTTCTTCAGTAATGAAGCTCTGGATTCCTGTGTGCCATGAACTGGGAACACCAGTTGTACAATCAGACCTGATACACCTGAGCTTGCCCTTGTAACCTGTACAAGCTTTAGGTTTTTTGTTCCCTTAAGCTATTCAGATGAGTGGGAATGCTCTGCTGTCTAACTTCTGCAGGCGCTTAATTTTTAAGATTTTTTAGCTAACTTGTAGCCCTCCCCTCCATCCATAGGTTTCTCTTGGTTCTTCAGCTGCCAAGTTAGTTGTATTGTTACTGCCAGTGGTACCTTGTACTTCTTGGTAATTTTGAGTAGTGCCCCATTTGCTATTTCAATTTGACTTTTCCATAGCCCAGAAAGACTTACTGAGGCATAAAGTAAGTTCAGGCTGTGGCATAAAGGCCAAGCCATTGTTTTATTTCTAAAGGAATGATGGTTGTCAGTTCTCTGTAACCTTAATGGAACAAGTTTTTACATTTATTCCAGGTTCTTGCAGTAGTCTTTTGTTTTCTTTTCTGGTACCAGGTTCAGTGAAAGGCCTCTGCAGTCTCAGACTTCAAGTTCAATTGACCTGCTTGAAGCAAGGGAGACTATTCAGCTTCTGCAACTCAATCACTGTCACGGCACTGTTCTTATCAACACCGAAACACATGATACATTATTTAGATTTTTTTCCTTAAGCAATTATTGACTTCTCAAGTTTTCCAGTCCTCTCAGAAAGACAATAGCCAGAAGTCAGTAGGTAAATGTGCTGCTTTGCTTGCTTGGAGTCATGACATGGATGACCTTTTGGACCACATAATCCTGACAGCCTGGGCATTCCCCTAGCAAGTAGTGCTGTGCATCTTTTCAGAGGTGTTTTCAGTGTTCTTATCACCTGTGGGAACTTGTAAATCTTCTGGTTGCAGATAATGAGTATTTGAACTGCCAGTTAGCAGTAAGAGATCACTAATGTAGACTTTTTTCCTCTTCTCCCTTCCTTTTTCATACAAAGACTTTCTCTTCCCAGTTGTCTCTGTCATTAGACATATATACATAAATACAGTCTGGAAACTCTTCTAGTGGTTACATCCTTTCAGGCTCCTAGCCACTCATTTTGCTGTTCTGTCAAGGTGGCCTTCAGAACTGCCACTCTCTTGGCTAGAAGGGTAGGCAAGGGCTGAGCTCTTGAAAGCCTGGGAAAGGGAAAGTAACTTCCTAATTTAGCAAGGTCTGAAGTTTGCCTTAATTTTCTGATGGCTGTTTGTTGTAAAGTCAGTGGAACAGGGAATAACTCCTGTTCCTTGACTGGTTTATTTTACTTTCTTTATTTATGTTGAAATATTGCAGTGATTCCAGAGAAGCTGAATTAAAAAGAACCCTTCCACTGTAAATGAATCTAGGAAGAATATTTTTCTGAAGTTTTTTCTCTTTTTTGTTGGCAACTTGGAAAAGTATTCTTTGGCTAAGAGCTTACATATTGTCTGAAGTTACTCAGTACTCCTTTGAAGTATGTAGCTTACATGCCCATTTTTCTTACTTCTTCCTCTTAGTCCAGGTTACTGGGTTGTGATTTTGAGGAAGTAAAGGGGAGGGAGGGCTTTCCGAGCTCTGTGATGGCAGTAAGGAGCTGGGCCACAGTTAGCTCTTCTCTTAGAGCAGTTGTCCTTGGAAGGGATGGGGGAGTGTGTGCTTGGCTATGTGAACATCTTACACAGATCTGAGATCTCAGGTTACTTGAACTGACATCTATGGCATGAATTTTAAGTTTCTGGTATTTTGTTAGTGTCTTCTTTGCATGCTTTTATATATGGCAATGCTTTGATACCTCAGTTTGATATTTTTGTTTCCCTTTCCCCTTTGCTCAGGGTAGCTCTTGTGAGTCACCTCTTGCTCAGGACTCAGTGTATTTTGTCAACATGGTTAGCAATTGTCACTTCTCAGAATGAGAGCTGTCTAGTGTAATTTCAGGTCCTACTTTCACCAGATGGTTGGACCATATCATCTCAAGAGATTCTTTCCAGCCAACGCTTTTCTTAATAGTTCTGACTTAACTCTTGTACTTAGTTGAACTCTGCATCAAAAAGGCATCTGGTCTGAAGAGTTTGCCTCTGAATGCTGTTAAACTGTCTTGTCTTCCCATGGATACCTTATTAATGGTTTCAAAGAGAAGTGACAGAAGTGATGTAGCTATATAAATCTGTAGAAATTCTGTGCCAGAGCTGTAGAGATCTATTTGCTTACAGCTGTACGTGCTTGTTTCCAGAAGAAACTTCCTTGATACCTGCTTATCTGTCTTCTTAGCAGTGAGATAATGTTACATCATTAGAGGGCTGTAGAGTCTTGTTTATCCTGGAGATTTTTATGTATGTACTGAATTTGCTCTAGTTAGGGTGTTTGTGCATGCAGTTCTGTGTGTAGTTCTCTAGTTCTTCACTAGCATTGGAGAAGGAAAATACAAGAAGAGTACAGTCCAGCCTAATACGTGATTCAGTATGATTTTGTGTGGTTTCTATATCAAAGGAAGTTACTCTGATAAAAGTCAGTGTGAGTTTTACATTACTAGATGCAGCAAGGAAGCCTTAGTGTGCCTTCTGGCATCTTTGAATCATGAAGACAACTTATGGCTATTCATGGAGAGAAGGTAGAAATGGGAGCAGATAAAGAAATTGTTTGCTTGGTCCTCCTGTGTTGCAAGAAGAAACGTTTGTTATTTTCTTAAGACTGAATGGTTTCATGCAGCTGAATAACCTGGGATTTGCATGAATGCAGATGAAATGTGTGCACCTCGCAGCTCATGGGAGAATGTATTTACCCCTGGTTGGTGTATAGCAATTTACTGTCAGGAAGAAGGGAGGGATGATAAGAATTTAGGACATGTTGCAGAATTTTTTTTTAGGAAGTTTTCAGCATGTTATTGTATCCACTCCCTAAAATTCTTCCCTGAGCTATTTCTGCAACCATAAGGGACAAGAGGCTGCTAAACTGAAAATATAAACTTCGGCCTGTGTGGAGCTTTAAAATCTGTTTAAGGTGAGGACCTCAGTGGAAGAAGAATGAGGATGAGTGGATAACTCTTGAATTTGGAGAGTATGGGGAGGGAGAATATTATGTCAAAATCAGCTGAAGAAGACTGAGTTTAAAGCAACTCCCTGGACTAAAAAGGCAAGTTAAGTAGACTTACTGAAGTAGAAGTAGTATAATTGAGTACTTGCAAGTGCTTGCTTGTAAGGCAAGTAAAGAGGTGTGTATGTCTGCAGGTAAATGAGGAGAGCCTTGGGAGCAGTGAGCAAAAATGAGGTGCAGCTGAGATCAGTTGAAAATGATGTAAATCTGAAACAATTCAGCAGTTACTAAACCGTAGGCAATAATTTCTTCAGTTTAGTCACAGCTGAAATCTGAGCTCTTAAATGTGTTTTATGTTTATGTATTTACAGTGTTTTTCTATCTTAAGTGACAAGATTTATCACAGAAACAGCTGATCAAGTAAATTAATGTTGTCTACATTGAAGTAAAGGAATACTAAAGTCTTAAGCTTAATATTTTCTGATATGTACATTGAACTCTGGGCTCTGGCTGGCAAGATGTGCAACTTGCTGGAAAAAAATGTTCTGAACTTGCAAGGTATATATATATATTTATATAAATACACAAACATCCTCCTGTCTTTTCCTTCTTCCCCCCTCCTTCTGCCTAATACTGACTTTGGGGCAGTAAGTCTGTACAGTTTTTAGGAGCTGGATTGCTGCAACAGCATTAAATAAGGCACTGGGGTTTTTTTGCTAAACTACAAGAGAGGAAGGGTGCTGACCAGTATACTTAGCTCAACTCCAAGCAGCTAACGGGTATTATAATAAGCATTATAGGCAGAGGTGCTAGGCGTATCCTGAAATATTCAGGAGAGTGCAAGAGTCTGAAAAAACCCTCTTGCATTACCAAGATTATTGCAAGGAACTTTAAACCCAAAACCAAAACAAAACCACCACCCAAAACAACAGAACAAATACAAACCTAACAAACACCCCAAACAAGTTTCAGAGCTCATGCAAGTAGATGAAGATGGCCCTTGTGGAAGAGTTCAGTTCATTTTTTACAGATATTGTTACTGATTTGCCTTGTTACACTGTTTTAGTGGCCCTAGAACATGTTGGAGTACTCCGGTTTACTGTCTTTTTCTCTCAGTTGTCTGTCAGGGTAGGTGCACTAGTTCCTCTTATCCTTCAGGGAGTGATCTGGATGCTAAGCAAAGGCTGATACGGGTTTGTTGTGTAGTTGTGTTTTCCCAGTTTGCTTCAAAGACATGGAAGCATGTTAGTTGTTTCCTGTTGGCTTTTCCACAAGAGGAAAGGTAAAGGCTTCACTGCAAAGTAACAGGTGAGTTTTGTCTTGTGTTCCTGTTGAACCTCTCCCAGCAATATGCTGTACATAAGCTATAGTATTTGCAATGGGTATGTTAGTTCTACAGAAATTCATTCTAGTTGCTTTCTTGTACAATAACAAAGATGACACTAAATCGTAATTGAATGCTTGCTAAAACTCGAAAATTCTATGTAGCATAATAAGCACTAGGTAGCAGCGTTGTTACATGGCTTCAGAAGATATGTGGTGGGTTTATATGAAATGCTGGCTTCAGGAATTCATCCTTATTCTAAAGAGTCTGCTTATGATGAGAGCCTCTGCAGGCCCATGCTTTGGCATCATCCTAGCTAGGAATATGGAGTTATGAAACATTACCTGAAAGGGCTTACGTGCAGATAACTTTATGCTGGAAGGGGACCTGAGCTTAAAAATTCCTGAATCGCATTGTTTATTGTAGGAGCATGGAGGTCTGGTGGATGGTTATAGCTTTTTGTTATTGTGGGTGTGAGGAAGAATCAATATAGTTGAGGAAATTGCCTTAAAGGGCAGGACTGCACTGGCACATTTGACTGGTCTCTACTGAGTTGCACTTTTTTTTTGAATGTAGGTTTCTGATGATGAGAAAGAAGAAGCCAAGTGCTTGGAGTGAACTCAGAGGTAGAGGGACAAGTTTTAACGAGAACAGTTGAGACTTAGGAGCATTTGGGCTCTTCTCTTGGTTTTTAGGATGTGGAAGGTTGTGAAATTACCTTCATTACTGGACTAAGTGGGCGCATGGTATTGTGTGGCTTGCAGTGAGACTTAAGTTAGCGTTTTGATGTTAAAGGTCCCAGCTGAATCATGAAGCTGCATTATATTTAAAAGCAAACTGGGAGTCAAATGCAGTTAAGTCAAGAGGTACCAATGTAAAAGATAACTCTGGACATCGTCTTGACTTGACAGATGCCTTAGAGGATAACACAGTTGTCATTTCATTCTTCTACACAGCTGAAAATACCTTGTATATGACAACACATTGTGCTGCATAACTTCTCAGCCCAGACTACTTCAAGTGTCTGGCTAACCCTGTGTTGTGGTTTAATCCCAGACAGCAGTCAAGCACCGGGCAGCTGCTTGCTCACTCCCCTGCCAGGGGGATTGGAAAGGGAATTGGAAGGGTAAAAACTGGAAAACTTGTGGGTTGAGATAAAGACAATCTAATAGGAAAAGCAAAAGCCATGCATACAAGCAAAGCAAGACAAAGAATTAACTGCTCCTCATGGTTGGGCAGGTGTTAAGCATTCTCGAGGAGAGACAAACACTGTCACTAAATGTCCTCCCCTTCCTCCTTCTTCCCACTTTATATACTGAGCATGAAGTCACGTTGTCTCTTTGAGTTTGGTTACCTCTCCTCACTGGATCTCCTTCCAGCCTCCCGTGCACCTCAAGCATGACTGACAGTACAAAAAGCAGAAACAGCCTTTCTCTGTCTTAGCACTTTTCACCAATAACAAAAACATCTGTATTATCAACACTGTGCTCTATTATCAATGCTGTGTTAATCAGAAATCCAAAACAGTGGCCTGTACCAGCCACTTTGAGTAAATTCAAGTCTGTCAGAGACAAAACCAGCACACCCAGGCAGATCAGTGTTGAAGTCAGGTTTCTCTAGGGCGGGCCAGGATTGCTTGTGTGACCACAGCTGACTCTTGTGGTGGTGTGTGGAGAAGCCCATGTTCTGGCCCTGGGTGGGAAGGTGTCTGGCTAACCTAGCAGAGGTCTAAGTGAGCACTGCTCCTTGCAGGATGAAACCTGCTGGAGTGCACATTAGAATTGGTACAGGGTGAGACAATAGTTCTGTGGCGACCATTTTGTAGTATGACTGAAAGTTTGACATCAGTACAGTTTCAGTGCCAGCTGACCTTTGTGTAGCTGGGGACGCTACTCCCTCCTTTTAGAAAATGCACAAAATGTGCCTCATTTCTGATAACAGAGAGGGTTTTTTTTCATTTGGTGTTTGAATACCAGGAGATAAAATGGACTGCACAACGACACTTGACAGTGCCTGTGACTGACTTCAGCTGGGCGCCCTAGGTAGTGCTGGGCCCTTGCTCAGCTTTCAGCCTGGTTAATGCTGGGCTTTGTTTCTGGCATTGCTATTCTGAAGAGAATGCTACAGCTTCAATCTCCTCAACTTGACTGATCTAGCTACACCAGCAAGCTGGCATGATTTTCAGCAGTTGCAAGCTTTGGCTGTTTCACTGTAAATCTTTTGGTGCTCTGAAGTATAAGAAGTTGTAGATTGATGGTATTACATGATACTGGAAAGCTTTAGAACTTCGTTAGTGGGAATATTGACTTTGATTGAAGAGTTTGAATAAGAGGAAACAATTGCGAAGAGGGAAAGTTCACCTTTTGAGTAGTAGCATTTATACGTTTCTCAACTTAGTTGTCAGGACTTCTAAGAGGCTCATCAAACAACTATATTTTTGTGGGATTGTGTATTTTGTGCTTTATTTACAGTTTGAGTTCCTAAGCATAAGGTGAAAAAAAACCAAAACAAAACAATGAAGGTAAAAGTGATATGTTAATTAATTCTACGTTCTGTATTTGTGGTTTGCTGCTGTGGTTGGACCTCTCAGTAGAAAGAACCTGAAAAACTTTCAAAAGATGCTCTTGACTCCTGTGATGTGGGGATTAGGATAGAGAGCAATTCTTCTGCTTAGCTTGTATTCTTATTCAATTCCTGGAAATATTTAAGTATTTCTGGCATGTTAAGTGTGACCTTTCAATATTAGGTTGTATTATTACAGTGTAACAAGACTGAATCTGAGCTGTCAGAATCCTGATCAATAATTTGCTGTGCTGCCCAGGTGTATAGATGATATACGTGTTCCTTTTAGCATCAGATGTGCGGTAATGGTTTGCATAGTATGCGTTTCTTATGGCCTACAGTAAAACTGCGTCATTTAGGATTCTTTCTTTGTCCCCCCCCTTGCCCTCCTGTCACCTTTGCTCACTTCTGTAGGCCCTTTTCAGAAGAACAGACAACTATGTTAACTCTTTACTGTTTTTACTGACAATGCCAGGTCTTGAAAGTTATTTGATTGGAGACATTTGAATTTAAATCTGAAGCTGCAGCGTTTTAAACTTTTTTGTGACAGACTTCTTGCTTTCTGTGCTCTGGATATAATAGGTACCAAATTAACATATAGACTACTGAGTTCTTAAACTTGGATTACTTTCCTTTTTACAGCTCCTTTTTTTTTTTTTTTTACCTGCAAATACCCTTTTTTACTAGATTTCACAAAATTAGAAACAGTAAAACTGGATTTGGTAGTTGTGATCCTGTTGCTATGCTCTACATGGAAATATCAATTTAGCACAGGATTCAGAAGTCACCTGTCTTCACTGAGGAATTAACTGAGGCTTGTTCTTGAAATACGTCTGCACAGTTTCTGAGAACTGTGGCTGGGGGTTATGGTAGTCTTCTATAAATAACTATCAAAATAATATCTGTACACATCTAGCAGTCACAAAGCAGTTCCAAAAGTAGTAATAAAAAGCTGTCATAGATTATTTTTAAAAAATCATTGTATGCACTCATTAATCCTTCTGTCTCAAATACCTTCTGCCTTTAATTGAAGTCTCATGATCAGAATTTCCTGATTATAAAGCTAGATTTTTTTCCTGAATGACTATATGTCTTGCTTTATGCAAATGAAAGTTGCATAAATCAAACAAGAGAAAGAAGCTGTTTGGAAAGCGCTGTAGTTATGTTGTGAATACTGCTGCTTATTTTTGAAATGGGCTCTGTAATCGCTTACGATGAAAGTTAAAATAATTGAATACTGTTGCTATCAAGCGCTGAGTTTTTTCTTAATGTGTCCTTAACAGATTCTCCTAAATTATATTTGTCCTGTCTCTTTATAATTACAGAAGCCTGCTAGAAAAGAAGTGTGTCATCACAAAATCATAGAGGCATTTGTAGTTTGGGTTGGAAGGGATCTTCAAAGGTCATTTAGTTCAGTAGATCATCTGTATGCTATATATACCAAAACCGGCTTGCTCTGTATTAAGGTTCTAAATGTTCTTGAGAAGAACCTTGTCCATGTGTCTTTTAACTAAAAATTGTTTGAAAGTTTTTGTCTTCACGATAGCATTTTACACTTGCCTCTGGAGGTGTGGCGAGGAGTCTTCATGCCACATATCTTACAGCTCTTCCTCTCTTGTCTTTCAGTGAATGATATTGTCTAGAAAGGGTATGTCCCTTCAGGAGAGAGGTGCCAATGTCCAACCGGCCTAATAACAATCCAGGGGGGTCACTGCGACGTTCACAGAGGAACACTGCCGGGGCCCAGCCACAAGACGACGCAGTAGGAGGAAGGTATGGCTGCTTTCTAGGAGTGTTCAAATGTGCAACAGTGACATGGGTGTCATTTAGAGAATAATGTGTTCCATCCTGCAATCCAAGCATTGAAACTTGCATAAAACCTTTTTGGCCCTGTACTTTTGCTACCTGTTCTGTTACTGCATGGGTTAAAGCCATGGATAACTCACAACCATACTGTTCAGCTAGAATAGTAGCAGAGCTATAGGGGCAAAAGCTGTTTTCCATAAATCACAGGCAGTAACAATTTCTTTCCTCTTCTTTCTTCTCTGATACTAAAAATATGGGCGGGGGATGACAGGGAGAGTCTTTTACTGGGAATCTGGGAAAATGTGTTCCTTTTGAGAAGACTGAATAACTGGTAGCCTGTTACCTTTCTACTGCGTATAAATCCTGTGCAGCTGTTGAAAAAGTTCAAGAAAAAAAAGGTTTGCTATCAGTTAATATACCTGGTAGAGAGAGCAAGTGGACCAGATTGTATTTGCTCTGTAAGTGATTACCTCTGCACTGCAGAGCAAAGAAGACCTTAAAACTTTTCCATGGATGACTCTATTGTTACTGCTGTGAGTGAAGCCTGTATGGATAAAAGTGTTCCTTTAACTTTGTTGAAAGATCAGTCTAATGAAGAAAGACCATGGTGTGATGGTAGGCAAATCTGTATATTCTACTCCCTCAAATACATTACTGGTGTAGCTGTTGAATGTGTGTACCTTGGGCTTGATTTTTTTGGGGTGAGTATTAAAATACTGCGGGTCAGGGGCACAAAAGTTTTTTACTATGAAGGAACTGGGCTATGAAGTTTAATGAAGAACAGATGTATTTCTTATACTAGTATAAAGTCTGAGAATAAATTGAACAACCGTTGAATGGGTGAAGAAGGCCAACTTCTAAGGAACTTCAGAGAGAATAATTCAATCTGAAAAATGCAGCTTCACTTTCTCTAAATTAGTCTAGTGTATGAGTGGAAGAGCAGATGATAAACGCAAGACTTCTCCACTCAAATAATGTGGCATAAGGAAGGGGAAGTTGCTGCCTTGTTTAGCTGATTATTTTGTAAGCTAGAATTGGTTTCAGAGAATAGTTCTTTTAACAGATATAGTGAGTCCTTCACTTCTTCTGCCCATTCTGTGTTGTCTCTGCATCTCAGTGGATGTTTAAATTAGGTATTGCCCTACCAACTCTTTCCTTCTACACTGAACTTCACCTCGGGTGAATAAAGCTCTCCCTAGACTAAAGAATTGGAGGCAAGTTATTTGGAGATGAGATGGGGGTTTCTTCTTCAGATCTCTACTGTTCAGATTTTACAACAGAATGCCGGTGAGAAGCTCCACAGTGAGTGAGTGAGACAAACAAAAGAATTTTAAGGGTAGCACTGTTTTCTTTTAAGAAAGTCACTCATCCATTGTTTTGGTGCATTGTGATCTATTATGCTGTCATACGATGATTGAAGATTTACTTGTCTGAAATGACTTGATCTCTTCCATCCCTCACCAGATCTATGCCGGACTTCAGTGAAAAAGAGTGTATTGCACTGTATCTTAAACCTTTAGACCTTCTTTAGAACCAGAGCTCCTTGCTAGAGTAAAGAAGATGGAAGAAGCTTACAGTTCTCTTTGAATCTGGGTCTCTTTAGAACAGGACCTCCTCTGCCTTTGCATTTCTGAGCAAGCATTTTGAGCTGCCAAAGCCTATAAAAAGGTCTGATTAAAGCATGCTGGGTAATAAAAAATTTGAAATGAGTTCACCTTCTTTTACTGTCATCAGCATCTCCTTTTTAGTAAGGTGCTGGGCAGAAATGGCTATTGTACAAGGACCCATGTAAGATAGATCTGTCAGGTAGATGATGTGGAAAGAGACAGGCTCTCAGATGAGTTTTTAGCTGGTGCCTGTGTTTGGACACAAACCTCAGGACTCACCCTTCCCTGTATCTAGCATGAAGTGGTACTGTATGTTTTCAGTTCTGCTGCTGAGCAGTATACAGGAGGGTCTAGAATTCACAGCTTGATGGGTCGTCTTGTGCCTTGCTGTACTCCAGTGATAAACACTGCTTAGGCGTCTGTATTAAAAAAACCCAACAAACCTGCAAGCAAACACTGAGCAAAAAAAAAAATACACCTTTTCTTACATTAAGGGTTTTTTTGGGATGCCTGAGACAATTTATTTTCAATCTTTCTTGCATTTGTTGTCAGTAAAATGAAACTCTTAAGTTTCAGCCGTAAAATCGCTTAAAATAGAATAAACAAACTGTGGAAAGACTAGTTTCAATAATATGCTCATACTGTGCAAATAACTGGACTTGGGATGTATCTATGCTAGTATTTTAGTTGGAGCTGGGAATGTTCCTTCGAAGCCAGTCAGTCATCCTCACCTGTTGTGTTTTGGCTAACGTGGAATGGTCTTGGAGCACTTGAACTGGAATCTTTTGGGATGAAACTGAACTGAAAGTTGTGCTCTATGAGAGCAGTTTGTGTATGCTGGTCACTTGTGGTTGTAATCTGGTATGCTTTGGAGTAGAAATCATTGAAATGCAGAGATGACGGACACTGATCCTTAATGGCAACTGTCTTGCTTTATAGATTTTCTTCTGTTGATCCATACCACTTATTGATGTTGTTGTACAGACAGTGTGAGATTTTATTCAGCCACTTTATTAAATCCGAGTATTTCTTACTCTCCCCCAATAAACAAGAAACCAATACACAAAGATTAAAAACTCCCAACTCCCCCTCCTTCCCAGTAAAAAAGAGGGAATTAAACAGTACTGTGACTTTGTAGAGGGTTGTTGCTTCGTGCCTAAAATTAGCCACAAAGTTTGTAAGCAGACTTAAGGGCCACACCTTCTGAAGTGTTGCAGGTTACTTCGCTTTGGTCATAGATATGCAATCATAACCCTTCGAGCAAGGACAGGTTTCGATACTGTCTGAACTTGTGTACTTGATTGCATTTCTGCTTTGTATAAATAGCTTTCTCTGGGCTGGAAATGCGGCAGCTTCTTTTTTCAAGCTTTTTTGTGGCTGAGGTGCATGCATTTTCAAAATACAAATTAAGTGACGAAAGCTTGGAGAGTTTATACAGTTTGTCACTCATGATTTCAGACTTGGATGTGAAGGCTAACAGTGCAAGGTAAACGTGTGGTATGGCCAGATGGCCTTTTAATAGCCTTAGAGTTGCCTGGATCTCTTTTATGCTCTGGCTGGAGTGAATGCAAGAGACTTTAGTTGATAAAGGTGTTAAAAAGGAGAGAGTCAGGAGAATGATAGTGCTGCCAAGCTGAAGTGCTAATATATGTCTTTCTATATCTTCCGACACTTCGACAGCTTAAAGATCTTTTGTTAAAAGTCTGCCAATTTAACTTGCTGAGCTGCTACTGTTCACTCATATGAAGACCTTGGAAATTCCAAACTTCTCTCTGGTCTGTTCTAAATGCAGAAACTCCCTCCTGTTACACTGAGTATTGACAGACTGGCTTAACCTGGAAGCAACAATGCAAACCCATTTTCCTCTAGACTGGGCTTGTTTGATGTCCCCATGATGTCAACACTTGAGTCACAAGGAGCAGGGGACGCCTGTAATGGTTTTCTGCTGGAGTTTTACCAGCAATTTCACACTCAGCATAGTAACTTGATAGGAGCTTTGAGGGTTTGATTTTGAGGTGCATTGTTTAAAGGTACAAACAATGATATGAGGCTCAAGGAAGTGTAAAAATACATACTGTTTATTTGCAGTTTGTGCTGTAGCAGTGATGTGTGCTTTTCTCTGAAAGAAGAAAAGGGTTTGCATTTGGAAAGGGTTATATGAACTGGTGGTGGTGTGTCATTCCCTCCCCATGTATGCATTGTAAGCAGATTGCCCTTGGTGAAGTTGGACGAATGTGATTCTTCACTTTGTGTTGGCAGTGGTGATGTTGCCGTAACTGTGATTTGGATCAATTTCAGCTCCTGTAGGTACTATAGCTCTTACTGGTTTTACTACCATTTTGAAAAGTATTCAGTGTTTACCTCTGAATTTAGAATTACTGTTACGATGGCACCTTGATTATGGTACAGCATGAACCCTGTCTGAAGTGTCTTGGAGCATTCTCCACTGAAGGGTGACTCTTTGCAGGTTTTTAAGGAAGCAGTGATGTTGCTAAAGTTTCCCTTTGCAGCAGTAAACTGAAGCAGATGTGTTAATGAAGCTTTCTTTTCCTAGGGCTAGGAGGAGGAGGTGGAAGGTACTTATTGTCACATTCTTAACTGTATGTTGACATTGTTACCCTGTGTGTTGAAGAATTGTGCCCTCCTGGCTTAGTTCCCAGTGATGCTGCAGGATTTACTTTGAATGGGCGCAATTTGGGAGTGGTATTGTGAGGCACACAATAAGATCTTTTCTGGACATGGAGCAGTTGATCGTTCTTTTCAGTTGTGAGCAATGTTTCACTGTGTTGGTACAGAGTAATGGAAGTGTTTCCATGTACTAGAACTTTATTTACCAGTGCTGCAAAAATTACTACTTTTTATTAGCAGCATTAAATGACAGTGGTGCTTATCTTTTTGCCTGTTGTTACTCTTAAGGAATCTTTAGGAGTAGTAGCATTTAAGTAGCATGTCACTTTGGCATAGAACAACAGCATAGCAGTCATTTATATGAAAGTGGGATACTTTATGAGCAAATTCTAGTGTGTTGGCATAAAAGATATACATGTTCTTGTGTAATTGGAATTGAAGGCTAAATGATAAATGAGATCGCTGTTGGCTGCATGTAGGACTTCGATATAAGCAGAAAGAGTGCTTTTGTCTGTTATATTGCTTTTGTTTTAAGCAGGATTTGGTTTTGGACCAGTCTCGGTGATCTGTTAACTGGAAAGAACTTCCTGAGACCTGAAAAAACTAAATATGATGTTTGGGTTGGTGGGGAAGACATTTGGAGTATTTCCGAGGAGAGAAAATAGGTGTTTTCGCACAGTTTTTTTCATCTGTCCTATTGCTTTTTTCTTGATCTCATTTTTGACAGGAGTAAAGGCATAGTTTTTTGCAGACTTTGTTTGGAGGCATTTAATAGCTCTCTCTCAGCTGCTGCAGAACATGACTTAGATTAAACACTTTGTTTATTAACTAACTTCAAAAGGTATGTTGTTTTTTTTTTAATGTGCACAGAGTAATGCTCTGAGAACAGGTTCTAGTTGGTTCTTTTATGGTTTTGCTCAAGGCTGGCGTTTTCCACCATGTTGTTTATATAACACAGCAAGCTAAATGGTGGTTAGCTTGTCAACTTCTGTATGTGTGTTACTCTAAACTTGTGTGTCTGCCTGTGAATTAAATGTTCCTCAGCAGACAACTTTGCCCAGTTGAATGAAGCCTTGGAGTTGTTTATGAAACTGTCTTAAAGTTTGGGGAGGGAAGGAAAGCTAAAAACCCCTACAAAACACAACTTGAAGGTGCAGGAGGAGCTCAGTTGAGAGTGGAAATGGATGAATGCAAGCTCATAAATACTTAACTTATTTTTTTGTCATTAATGGGGAACTTAGTCTCTCAAAACACTTGTTGCTGGAATGATGATTCTTAATGAATGATACATTAATGGAAAAGACTAAAGAACTTGTAATGGTAAGTTACAAGTGAAAAGCCTTGGATTATAGACAAAAGTACATGTAGTTTACAACCTTAAAATCAGCCTTCTAGCTTTGCATGTATATTTTATAGCACTTGATTGCACTGTAAGCATTGCTTATTCTGAGCTTTACAGACTATTCTACCTTTGTAAGATAACTTTTTAAAGGAGACATTAAGTAAACTGTCACAACTTCAGTATAAATTCGGACACTGGTACTTGTTGGTGTATGGTTAAAGTTTCTCCCTTAATCCGTAATGAAGTTCTTAGTGTTCTTGTATAAACCTGAGAGGAGAGTTCCTGTCATAGTCTTGTCATCTGACATGCCACTGCATGCACAATTGCTGTTGTATTGTGGACCTTCTCTTTGCAGTACATGCAAGCTGAAGGGTTAAACTCAGAGGGAGAAGGGAGAACACAGTAGGTGTTTTAAAGTAAAATAAAAAAAAATTCTCCTCAGTTGTGACTCCCCATTTATGACGTTTCTAGAGTAACCTTTCTGCTCAGAAGGCTGTTTGTACTGATAGCTTGGTGGATAAAGAAAGCAAAGCAAGTGCTAATACTCTGCATGTATTTGTGACCCCTAGGATATGGCTGTAGCTTTAATAGTCCACACAAATTGGACATGGGTATGAAAGTGTATTTGTAAAACTTGTAAGAATCAGAAGGGTTTAAATGTGAAAGGGGAGGAGCCAGAAACAAGTGGAAACTCTTCAGTGCATGTTTTGCATCTATTGGTTAGCAGTATTTTAGCTAAAAAGTTCTTCAGTTATTGTGTTTTGTGAATATCTGAAGCAAAACAAAAATCTTTATAGGAAAGTAACCTTTTAAAATATAGTTCAGAATAAATGAACCCTGATCAGTTTAGCTTACATAAAACTCGAGATTCCTGCCAAGTGTAAATTATGTAATAATGTCTGTTACTCCCATAATAAAAACATTTCACAGGGAAAATTAAATTTCACGCCTTAATCTTTTGTTGGGAAAAGGAAAATCCAAACACTCAAGATTAGGTGAATCATTGCCAAGTTTACCTTGATGGAGTTGGCTATTGTGACCTCAACATCTAACTGTTTTATTTCACTTGCTTTTGATAGTAAACGATATTTCTTATAGGATGATAAATAAAAATAATTACTGGAGCCTGGAGAAGATGCTGTTAATTTAATCTTTTCATACTGTCACACTCTTAGATGGGGCACAGAAAGTGTTGAATATGTACTGTCTATGTGCATTCATCTGAGTAACTGCCTAAATGAGAATAATTCAGAAGAAAGCAGAAGGAGGAAAGTTATCAACAAAAACAGTCATCGTACTAAAGTTTGCTGTTTAGACTCTGAGCAAGTTAGCATTTGGTTATCATCTGGATGGTCAGACTTGGTACTTGTTTTCTACTGAGATTCAAGTTGGTGTTGAAATTCTGAAGAGGATGGGGGAGTTTCCTGGTCAGTCGTATACTTAGCTCTGGCTTTACTACTAGACTTCTGCCATTTCATTGAAAGAAGCTATTTTAAAGCTTGTGGATCTCTTACCACTTCCACTTTGTCTGTTGGCCTAAACTTGGTGATGTTTGGGGTCATGGGTTGGAGCAGGCCACTTAAATTTGAAGTCCCCATTCCTCCCCATCCTCCATGGATGTTTGCAGAGCTCAACTCAAAAGCTGTCTAGGCCTGGGTTGATAGCATATGACCATATAATCTGCAGTTCTTTAACTTTGAAACATTGCTTCTTTCAGCATTAATACTAGACTAGTTGGAGGTTTTTCGAAGGTTGGTGGCTCTTGTATACACAGGATATGTGCAGTAGAGTTCTCCTGGTGCCAGCTGAGTCAAAAGTGCATTTTATCCCGGGAAGTGCAAGTGAGATGTCTCTTGCCTTAGCAATTATTTATACTGTCCTGTTTTAAATGCTGATGAGCACTCTCTTCTGAGTCTTGCAGATGGTAATTCTGAGTGGGTTTCAAAGTAAATCTGGAATATATGAAGATGTAACTTAAGTCTTAAATTTTATCTGTGGTGTATGGTATTATCTTTGTCCTTCAGTCAGAGCTCATACAATAAACAAATTTTTTCATGATGCTGAAAGCTGCTTAGAAGGCCTTCTACAGCTTATCTATGTGAAACTCGTTCCTGTCTCTGACATCACAAGTTTCCTGTCTCATTTGGCTGCCTTCATTGGTGGTGTGCATTTCTTCATTCTTCTTACTTCAGCTATTACCAAACAGCTCTCAATCCTTTGAACTGGTAGATCTTGCAGCCAGAAAATAACTGGTATGGTTGAACTTTCCTACCAAGTGCAACTGGCTGCATTCCCATTCTGAGCACTTGATTTTTTTTTTTTTTTTTTTAACTGAAGAGCAAAGATGTAAATAGTCATAACTGTATAAAGTCTTAATGCCTGGAATCTAGAGGTAGATGTGTATATATCTATTTCTGAAAAGAAATCTTTGACAGATGTCCTAGTCTTGTGCTTTACTGTTCTAGCTTAATGCCTAAGTGAATAATTCAGTAATCTTGCACGCCAGAAAGATCTGAATGTATCTGCAAAACTCAGATGTAAGAAGATGTTTTATTCATTTAAAATGACTAAATAATTGTGTGCTTTGAAAAACAGTTACACTGGTAGTGATTTGTAACTGCATTGGGTGGTTCTTTTGAAATGCTGCTTCAATACTAGGAGCTGAAATGGAAAAACTTGTAGCTGTAAACTTATATGTGTAAATGCTCCAAAAATAAACAATATTCCACCTACAGGTCTGTATCTGTATCTTGGAATCCTGATAGCTTTCTGTTTTGACTTTCTGCTGACAGGTCACATTTAGGGCAGGCAAAACATAAGGCACATAGCCCTCCTGAGAGTAGAAAATCTATTTCAAAGACACCCAAAGTGCAGTCTAATACTACTTCTGAGCAGTCCAAGGGACACTTTTCTAAAAGGTAATTGTGCTTCATATTCATATGTTAACCAGTGTTATCTGCACTTCAAAAATTTCTATAATTGAGTTATACAGAGTTCTAATAAAATGTATGACTAATGAATATTTAACTAATCTAGATATTGTATCCACTGGATATATTTCAGTGTTTCCACTTCTGTTTGTTTTTTATTTTTCTAATTCACCAACTAAGAACATTCCATCAGTGATGGGGAGGAAATGATTTCTGCATAACTAGTCCTGGAATACTTGCAAGGTCTTTCTCCCCTTCTTCTGCTTCACGTTGGGGGAAGATTGCCCAAGAAGTTCGGAGCAATGTCCAATATGAATTGAATTGTGCAATATTCTAAAGTAGGCCTGTGTTCAGGGTAATCATCTTGGTATTGCTTGTCTGCTCTTCATATGCTTCTGCTATATACACACTGGAACAGTTTTCTGTCACGTAGAAGAGAATTTTGCTATTTTGGTACGTGATTCACTACATCAATTTAAATATTGATGAGAAACTATCCTTTCTTTAAGAGCCTTTCTTGAACTAGAATCCAGTTATGACTAGTTATGCATTACTGAACACTCCTTACTCTCTTGTGGAACTTACATTCTCAAACATTCCGTTAATAGCTTCATGGCTTGATTTTTTTTGTTTGTTTTTAATCAATTTGACATTTATATGAAAGTAAAATCTATTCAACTTAAACTTCCTTTTTAAAAAAGTGGTGTATTGTGCTTTTATTTTGCAATCTACTTAGGTTTTATGCTAGCAAATATGTGCAATATGACAGTTCGCATACAAGCATGTGGGAGCTTTTGTTTGCTTCAATGTTAAATTAACAGTGTTTCTTACATGTAGTATCCTTTATTATTAAAGAATGATGACATTTATAATGAAAAATTCTTACAACTGTGAGGCTTCTTGAGTTCAACTCTAATGCTGTTCCTGCTTACTTCTGCAGAGGCTGTAGTTCATCTGCTGTTTTAATACCACAACAAGAAGATCCAGAGAGAGTCAGTGCTTCGGAAAAGCAGAAAACGGGGCAAGTGCCTAAGAAAGACAATTCTCGAGGAGTTAAACGCAGTGCTAGTCCGGATTACAGGAGGACCAATTCTCCTAGCTCTGCTAAAAAGCCCAAAGCACTTCAACACACTGAAACTTCCTCAGAAACGAACAAGCCACATACTAAATCGAAGAGAAGACACTCAGACCAAGAGCAGCCCAAGTCTACACAATTGCCATCAACAAGCAAGGCTCACACCAGAAAGGGTGGAGCTGCTGGTAGCTCCCGAAGTCAGAAAAGGAAAAGGACAGAGAATCTGTCTTGTATAAAGAGTGGGTCATCAGTTGAATCAACTGGCATTGAAGAAAAGTCAGCAAAAGTCTCCAAGCTGGCTTCAAAATCGGTGACCTCAGCCAAAGCTGGGTGTAGCACCATCACCGATTCTTCTTCTTCAGCTTCCACCTCCTCCTCCTCTTCTGCTGCTGCCTCTGCTTCTTCTACTGTTCCTCAGGGTGCCAGAGTGAAACAGGGCAAGGACCAGAGTAAGGCTAGACGTTCCCGTTCTGCATCCAGCCCCAGTCCAAGGAGGAGTAGCAGGGACAAAGAACCGAGTAAAACAGGTGGCTCTTCAAAGTTTGACTGGGCTGCTCGATTCAGCCCAAAAGTCAGTCTCCCTAAAACAAAACTGTCTCTACCAGGCTCTTCCAAGTCGGAGACATCAAAACCTGGACCTTCAGGACTACAGGCTAAGCTAGCAAGTAAGTCATTATTTTATGGGAGAATAAACAGATATGTTTTAAAATCAAGTCTTCTAAACACACACTTCTGTTTTTTTAAGCTGCTTGTGAACTTCCTAGAAAAATTAACTTTCATTATGTTCTGCTGAGTTAAGTAAAGCTGTAACTGTGAAACTATTTACGGCTAAAGCAGATGATTTAAGTTCAGTCAGTGTTCTGTAAATTTAAGTTGCTTCTGTGCCTAACAAGTCGATTTTAAAAATAAAATACATGCAAAATATTTGGATGTTGTTATGGGGGCATGTGTGTTATAAAACACTCTTGATTATATTCCTTTTTTCAGATTTTTATTCCCCCTCATTTTCTTAAGTCTTCTGTTCTGAAGTGGGAATGATAAATGCTGGAAAACAAATAGACGATATGTGGTTTCTTCTTTCAAACTTACTTTCCTGATTCTTCCTTGTTGTGACAATATGATGTTTAAAAACTGTAGTCTTGTAAACCTGGTGTCCATAGTGCTGGGGATATTAGTCACCTTATCTTCTAAGCTGTTCTTACAAAGTATGGCTTCTTTCTGGTGCCGAGTTTGAGTAGCAGCTACTGTTCCTGAATGTGATCACTGAGAAATGTAGGCAGTTTCCAAGCAGAGCACCTGCTTGCCAGTATGCAGAGATGCTTGTAGCTCTGTCTTGAAACACTTTTATTTAAAATGTGTTTTGCTGCCTTTGTGTACTGAAGGATTTATTTACTGCATGTATTCTCTAAAACTTCTGTAAGAGTTTGGATTCTTAAGCTTGCTTACTGTTGTTCCTCTACTTAGGCATGATCACAAGTAGCTTGTCCCCACTGGGACACATCCATAGCTAATACTATTGCTGGAAATAGGTGAAATAATCAAAAGCAACTGGGTGTCTTCCTGTATAACCAACACAGGTCCATTCACATTCCATTCCGTTTTGGCTAACGTGCATGACTGGAGTATTGATTCTGGAATGACGTCAGGTAACAGATGAAGAATGGCATTTGGGAAGGAGACAGGAGTTATTTGCTTTACAACAAAGTTTTTTTCCTACCTGCTCTGTGATTCAAGGCTACCAGGTGATGAATTCCAGAATCAAAACTCTGATTTTGCATGGGGTGGAAGGAGAGCAAAGTGAGTAGAATTCAGGGAACCATGGGAATGACCAACAGCTTCTGAGACAAGTCAGGCTACAGGCAATGAAGAAAGGCAATGGGAAGGAGAGATAATTTACCTCCAACAACTGGACAAGAAGATGAAGGCAGAGAGTAATTCATGTGATAAGTTACAAAACTTCTTGAAGGAATGAGAAGAAGGGTGGAATAGCACAATGTGAAGGGGTGTGTGTGAATGTTTTGTGTACCTTGAAAAACAGCATTGAGAATGTGAGCCTAAACTGTGACTGCAAATACTGAACTGAGAAAGATACTTAACTTTTAGGTCATAGAAGCGTTAAAGGTCTTTTGCTAGAAGATAAGATGCTCAAATATATGTGACAAAAGCAAGTTGGTAGGGACTGTAGGTGTGTGTGTGTAGAAAATGTCACTGCTAAGGGGTACAAAGCATGGTGAGAGATGTTTCTACATGTGATAGAGAACCAAGTTATTTTCTACAGATTACATTTCAGTTTGAGGGAGGAAAAAAGTACTAACAGGTAATATTAGGAAGTCTAAAATGTCTAATACCTCTTCACTTTACCCTAGATTACAGCAAAACTTATTCCAGTAAATACCATTGATCACCAAATATCACTATAAGAGCTCAACTGAGAACAGAAATCTTGAACCATGATATTTTCAAACAGCGTCAACCTTTCAAACAGTGCTCTCTGACAACAGGTTGAGGTGATCTTGGAATCAATAAAAACTACTGTTAGATTAGTCTTCTAAAAAAGAGCTTGTGTGACATATACTTTCAAGTTATTTGGACAAATTTGAAGTATTTTAAGAAAACACACATTTTGCATAATGCTGAGAAGTGTCATGAAAATAGGAAGAAAATAAACCACCAGGGTAGGTTTTTGAGAAAGAATGGGTAAGCTCAAATTTGTTTTCTCTAGCAGACCAGTAGCCTTAGAGGATAAGGGAGCAGAATAAAGTGATGTCTCACACAAATATTAATTCCCTGGGGCTTTCTAAAGCAGGAGGGCAAAGAGTGATCTAGATGAAATGGAGGTGTACACCCTTCTACCTGGAAACAAGTCCTTAGAAGTCATAGTAATTCTGTGTAGGAACTAAAAGCTTAAACTTGGTAGGCTTTTATAGGTGTATATATTATGAAACACGTTGGGAGAAGTCTGAAGTAGGGCTTACAGAATTTGTGGGAGATAAAAAAGCGAACGTAACTGCAGAAACTTCAGGAAAATGATTGGTGGAAATGGTTCTAGGAAAATAAATGGGAGGAGAAGGGGATTATTCAGGCTAACATAAAATCATAGAATAGTTTGGTTGAAAGGGTTCTTGAAGATCATTTCATTCAAACCCCCTGCCACAGGCAGGGTCACCTTCGACTACACCAGGTTCTCAAACCCCATCAGGTCAGTCATGTCTGTATAAATGCGATGCTGTTCCCTTCTGGAGCTGATGCAGTTCAAGGAGTACAAGAGTCATTGTCAGGGGTTTGATCTTTGAATGAAAAATAAAAGCAGCTGATCTGACTTAGTCTACAGAAGAGAAGAATGAGGAGAAATATGGCTGCCATGTTTGCAGAAGTTTTCACATGCTGGAGGAGAACGAGGAGAATACCTTGATGTTTCTTGTCCAATCCTTCTGGATAGCTGAATAGGTGTTAAATCCAGCCCAGGTGACTTTCAGAGTGTTAAGCTCTACGCAGCAGTGGCATCACTGAATAACAGCTAAAGACTATGTTGAAATAATAAAAACAGGCTAGACTCAAGTTCTTCACATCTATTTGAGTAGTTGGATATTTCTTCCTGGGGGAGAGGGGGAAGAGAGGAAGAAAGCAAATTTCTCATTTTGCTCTCGTGGCTTGACTATTTGCACATCCCTTTTAGGCCATACCTGTTCTAGGGGCTTTTTAAACCTTGCAAATCGGGTCATGTTACTGATTATGTAACAATATAAAATCAAGCTTAATTATGTTTCCATTATTGGGGAAATCTTTGCTGTCCTTTGTGTATTGTCTTGTGGCTCTTAAGTAGGAAGAAGCTGGCAGCAGTGGCTGGGACAGTGCTGAGAGCAGGGTAACTTAGGATAAATGTCTCTGCCTGGGAGGTCTCTACCTAGTACTTGGAGATTTGGGGGGTTAGGGAGGTTATATGCGCTGAAATGCCACGTGAACAGGAAGATGAAGTGTGAATGGTGTAGAATTCCTGGCTTTGAGGGATTTGGCAGAGGTGAGCGAGAAAAGAGTCAGAAAGTAGCTCTGAATTAGTTTATTTGGGATTGTGGGTACAGTGCTGGCTTGGGTGATGGTAGGTAGAGCCTTGGAGTTGTGGATTTGGGATTGAGGCAGTAAGATGGTTAGCTTGGAGATCTTGGTTTAATTGTGGGGACAGGCTGTCTGGGGGATGTCTGGGTTGGTACTGAGGGAGGGTAATAGTGGAATATTAGAATGATTAGGAGGCTGTCTTGCCTTCCCCTGCTGCAGCTCCTTTTACCTTATCTCAGTTAGTGAGAAGAGCAGCCTTCCACAGGAGCCAATCTGAAGCCTGGAATTCTAGTCCTAACAAGTAAATCACTCCTGATTGCCTTTCTGAACTGCAGATGAAGGGCTTTCTAGGTTATGAACTGTGAAAGTTTGTCTAACTTTGTTTTGACTTGGGTAATATATTCAGACTTAATAAGTGATTGCAGTACAGCTGCATTCAGAACTTTTCTTTTGCACAACAAAATCTTCCTCAGAAAAATGCTGACAAGTAAACACACTTAATGTGAAGTTAAGATTTTTTAGTTTGATTTGTTAGGCTGCGCTATTTCAGGTTTAGCCTGTTTGAATGTATTTTCCTTCTGACTCATAAACATGAGTGCTTGGCATGCAAAATAGGATGATGTCAGGGCATAAGCAATATATGTCTGCCATAAGAAAGCCTGTGCTTCTGCTTTAATTGTGAAGTTTACTTCTGAAGTTTTTGCAGGTGCTGAATATAAGATGCTTAAACCTGATTTTTTTGGGGGGCTTTGGATTAGAGGTCATTTAGGTGAACTTGATACCCACAAATCTATGGGCCCTGAAGGGGGATGCACCTACAAGTGTTGAGGGAGCTAGTGGATGTTACTGCTAAGCCACTCTCCATCATCTTTGAAAGGTCGTGGAAAACAGCAGAGTTGCCTGAGGAAAGCCAGTGTCCCTTCAGAAAGGGCAAGGAAGAGGACCCAGGGAACTATAGGCTGGTCAGACTCTCCTCCACCCCTTGAAGATGGAGGAGCTCATCCTGCATTGTCATTTCTAAGCATGTGAAGTAAAAAAATGTTATCGGTAGTAGTCAGTATGGATTCACTGAGGGGAAGTAATGCTTGACTAGTCTGATAGTTTGCTGTGATGGAACGGCTGGCTGAGTTAGATGAGGGGAGAGCAGTGGATGTTGTCTGTCTTGACTTCAGCAGGGCTTTTGACTCTTATCACCTGTAGCATCCTCGTAGCTCAGAAAGTGTGGGTGAGGTGAATGACAATGGACTGGGCTGAGAACAGACTGAATGGCAGAGTTCAGGGGCTGTGGTTAGCAATGCGGTGTCCAGTTAGAGGCCTGTCGCTGGCAGTGTTCCCCAGCAGTCCGTACAGGGTTCAGTCCTGTTCTGCTGGGTTCGGGGGCACAGTGCACCCTCAGCAAGTCTGATGGTACAAAAGTGAGAGGCGTGGCTGATACACCAGAGGCTGTGCTGCCATTCAGTTCAACCTGGAGAAGCTGCAGAGTTGGGTGGATAGGAGCCTAGTGAAGTTCAAAGGCAAGTGCAGGGTCCTGCACCTGGAAAGGAATAACTTCACACACCAGTGCGAGTTAGGAGCTGACCTGCTGGAAAGCAGCTCTCTGGAGAACGCCCTGGGGGCCCTGGTGGGGAACAGGTGGTGCATGAGCCAGGAGTGAGCCCTTGTGGCTAAGAAGGCCAACAAAATCCTGGGGTGTGTTAGGAGGAGCACTGCCACCAGATCAATGGAGTTGATCCTGCTCCTCTGCCCTGCCTTGGTGAGGCCTCACCTGGAGTGCTGTGTCCAATACTGGTCTCCCCAGTTCGAGGACAAGAAACTACTGAAAAGGTCCAGTGGAGGGCTATGAAGGTAATGAGGGGACTGCAGCATCTCTCCCGAGGAAAGGCTGAGTCATCTGTGCCTGTTCAGCCTGGAGAAAAGATGACTTACCAATGCATACAAATACTTCAGGGGTGGTTGTCAAGAGATTGGGGCCGGTCTCTTTTTTTCAGTGGTGCCCAGCACCAGGATAAGCAGCAGAGGACAGAAACCGAATACAGGAAGTTCCACTGAGTAAGAGGGAAAACCTCTTTGAGGGTGACAGAGCAGTAGAACAGACTGCCCAGAGAGACAGTGGAGTCTGCCTCTGTGGGGATACTCAAAACATGCCTGAACGTGACCACTGAACCTGCTGTAGCAGTGGGGTTGGATGATATCTGAAGGTCGCTTTGGCCCCAACCTTTCTGGGAGTCTGTGACGATTGCTCTATGTATTACAGAAGTAGTGCTGAATAAACAACTTCTGGAGATTAACATTAAACCAATTCCTCTTGAGAGCCCTTGCTGTCTGTGGCAGTGTGACTGGTGCTTTCCTCCATCAGGCATACACAGAGCATCTTTAATCTCGTTTTCTTGAGCACTGCCTGTGCTCTATTTACTGGTGAATGCTTGCCACTTTCAGCCTCCTACAACTCCAAAAGACACAGGACTAACCTTGAATTTGGAGACTGTGCTGGCCATCCCAAATTTTAATGACAATGTGAGTGAAAGGAAGAAGGCTCAGTCTGAAGAAATCAGCAGTTCAGAAGTTATGGTCTTGAGAAGGCTCAGAGGATTTGCAAAAGATGCAGGTGGTGAGGTTGACTTAAAGTTGATTAAGAAGGCTTCTTAAAGGCAGAGTGGCATTGAACAGCAGGAAAGGAACATCCTGTGAGAAGACTTTCTTCGCTTTCTCTTTTAGCCTTTTAAATTAAAAGAGGGAGGTGGAGGTTCAGTTGTACCCTGGTAGATGCTCAGAGACAGAAAAGTAAAGACTTGGGAAAAGAAACACGTAGAAAGATTGACAAGTAGAACATTCTTGAGCAGCAGGAGAAAATGTGGTCAGCTCTTCTGGATGCTCAGGATGTGGTATATTCTGCAGCTCTCCCACCAAGCAGTAACTGGGTAGCTGTACATTCTCTACAACCCTCTGAGGTACTTGACTAAAAAGAGATGGCTCAGCTAATTTGATGCCACGTATGGAAAAAGGCAACCCATTTTATCGCATTTTTGCCCTGCTGCTTGGTGTCTGTGCTTATCTGACCCTTAAGCAAGCCCAGCTCACCAAACTGGCAGAATACTAAAAGACGAAAAAGTGTGTGTCAACTGGGTACTTTGTACATCTTGGGATTGATTTGAGGAAAAGAAGAGACTGATGGGCCATACTTCTAAACAACAGTAAGCTGTTAAACTGGCTCTGCTGCTTTGTGAAACTCTTGCCCTTAGCAGAAATCCTGTTTTGATACATGCAAAGTCAGTCTTCACTTACGGTGGATGTGTGGTGTCTCATCAGTAGCCTGTTACTAAGCTAATATGAGGTTACCTAATTTAGGTTTGACTTGAAAATGACTACCCACAGATTTGAAGCAGTAAATGGTGTGCTGACATAAAGGATAAAAATGTGCCTTTTTTCCCAGTGAACTCTACTGTATGAAGTTAATTAATCTACTCTTCTAATGTAATGCGAAAGTGCATTTCACTTAGTTTCACCATAATGTTACAGGTACTGAGTAACCTAATTTTCCATGTATGTTTTATATGAGAAGGTGTATCTCTGAACTCAGTGGTGCAAACACATTTTACTTGTGGAGTAGTACGGTGCTATACCTAGTGCCACTTGAAGAATGCATCTTCTAGTGTAAAATACAGCCAGCTCTGAGGGAAAAATTTGATGTATCATTGTAGTTCTGAGTACTTGAGAAGTGCAGCTATAGCATGGTATCCTGCTGCAGCCATTTCAAATGCGATTTGTCTTGTATCTCTACCTTTTGACATGCTTTCTCCTGTCACACCTGTCCCTCTCCCCCAAGTATTACGTATACTATATGTAAGTAAGGTTTGAGTCATTGGGTTGTGGTAACTTCAACTTAGTTTTGGTTTCAATGCATATGTAGTAAATATGCCACTAACTTTTCTGAATATTCAGAAAAGTTACGTATGTTCTATAGGTACAGATCATGTGAAAATTCAAGTGACTGGCCTGCTTCAGTTCAGTGCTTGGTGGTTTTTAAATACAGAGCATTGTTTTCTTAAGGTTGCCAAATTTCTTGAGTTATTAAGCCAGATGTGTGGTAAATACATGCATAACAGGTTAATGTTGATCTGCATAGACCTTAACTTCACACAGCATTGTGTTTCTGGGTCAAATATGTGTTTGAAAGGACATGCTACTGGCCAGATCAGTAGTAGTTTTATAGATCACTTCTCCTTTTCTGTTAAATATCCAGTCAGAGGCTGCATAGTTATCATTTCATCCCTCAGTACCACAACTCTGCATTCCTGGAATGTTGTAGGATTAAGGAAATAGGAGCTAGTTTGAAAACTTCTGAACTCAAATTCATTGCATGTTTAAGTATGTTTTATTTCTGCTTTGTTGCCAGAAGAGGGAGCAGTGATCTAACTTACTTTTCAAAAATGTTTACATCTGTTCTAGTAATAACATGTCTGAGTTCAATGTTATGATCTTCTCTTCTATTATATTTATTTATTATGGAGATATGTGGATGGGGTCACTGCAATGTCAGACTGGGCCTGATAAAATTTTTTGATCTTTACCGTAAATTACCAGTTTTGTGCTTTGGAAGCTGCTATTGGATATTTCAACCTGATAGTAAGCTTGCTGAGATTCATCTGGGAATGTTGTATTGCATGGGGTTTGTGTTTGTGTAACCTGGTGTTGTGGTGGGATGTTACCAGAGCAATGGCTTTGTTACCTAGACCAAATTGTTATCAACTGGGTCAGTTTTCAACAGTGCAAATACTTGTAAATTTAACACTGGAACTCCTTCTCCAAACCTGTGAGGATGTGCTTGCTTATTTACATCAAGAATGGCCTTATGAGAGTAAGAGGGGCTGAAGGGCTGTAGTTGAAATGGGAACACAAATAATCCATGGGATAGATCCCAGCACTGACAGTGCTTGACTCCTGGAGGAGAGCATGGTTCTGATTATAGATAGTCAGTTTTATTCTTGCTAATATGGCTTAAAAAGAACTAAAATTTGAGATTGCAACCACTGCTTCCTTCCCTCTTGAAATACAATTTCTTTTTTTCTGTTTAAGGCTAAGGCATCTTCTTTTAATTGTTTGAACGTGGAAATAATATGCTTGTGTCCCATAATGTGATACCTGTTTAGCATGAGAAAGATGATCTATAGCTGTAGAATATGGTTTAATAAAAGGTGACTACATAAGGGAGTTTAGTATTACTTATTGAATAAAAGTAAATGTCCAAACCTTTCTTTTACTGGTATAGCAGTTCAGTGTAAGCTGACTGAAACTGATGTGGGCTTACTGTGGTTCTTATGTAGAAGCTGTTCTATGTGGAGATTTTCTGTACACAGAAGTTTATTTCTTTGTAGAACTGCCATGTATTTAAAAGCTGATGTACTCTCACTTCTTTACGTCTTGCCTAGGTCTGAGAAAATCTACGAAGAAGCGCAGTGAATCACCACCTGCTGAGCTCCCCAGTTTGCGGCGGAGCACACGGCAAAAGACCACGGGCTCCTGTGCTAGCACCAGGTAAAACTTAGGGAAATGAAACTTGATTACTACAGTGAGTTGGTATTCGTGTCATTTTCATGCATGAAAATTGGCCTTGTCTGTCTCTGATTTGGCTGTTGTAAAAGTAGCTGTAGCTTTTCAGGCCTGCTGGATTACTCTGTACACCATTGTCATGGATAGCACATAGAATTTGTCACCATCAGACTTCCAGTAAGTCCCTCAGCTGTGGAGGTGGAGGAAGAGAAACAGCCAGAGTCAGTATCACAAACTTAAGTAATCCTGTCCTTAGAAAGGTGTTTTAAGAAGACAGACAGCAGTGCTGAACTACTGTCTGTCATGAGTAGTGAAGTAGATAATTGTTTTGAAAAATAAGACCTAGTGGTACCACACAGGAGTCAATTTTAATAGGGTACAGTGTTCTGCTGACTCAGCTTGTCAGCAGTTTCATCTGAGCTGCATCTAAGTACTTAATGCACTTCCTGGTTGCAGAGGAGAAGTAATCCTGAATTAGTAATTTTAAGCAGCTGGTAGATTAAATGGGAGGGGAGAGTTAATGTATCCTGTGATGCAATAAACTTCTGTAATTGCATATATTGTGGACTAGACGTAGGAAGCCTTAACAGACTTTTTTATTCTTATGCCTAGACTGTTCAGTACTTCTAGCACATCCTCTTTTCCCTCTTCCACGCCACTGAAAAACCAGTTCTGAAGTCTTGGTTTTGCTGTCAAGTGTGTATTTGAATTTGACTGTTGACTTTGAAAGCATATGTATTCGTAGTGATGAAAGCTGTAGTGTTTAAAACTGGAAATCTAAATAGGCTCATCCTCTCCAGCTTGTTCTGACACTGAAAACCAAGTTCAATGTCAGAGTCCTCTTCTTGCTTTCAGTAGTTCAGGACTTCCTGTAAAGATGACGGTTCTACCATCAGCCTTCTCGAATGTGTATGTGATTCATAACTAACAGTCACTTTAAGCTTGCTCATTTTTGCTGTTATATTGTAGTAGACTGCCTGGTCTTAAAATGTATAATGTGAGGACCTGTCTATAATGCCTTAGTGTGAACAAATCACTGCCATGGTGCAGGGCAGGGAGTGTATTGAAGAGTTGGATAATTTTGTGAAGATGGATTCTTCCACTTATTGCTCGTTTGTGCGGTGTTGTGGCAGTGATGTACATAAACATTATGTAGTCTTTAGTACGCTTACATTAATAAATCTCTTATCTTAGTTCATAACAACTGAAACTTTTTTGAACCTATAGTCGGCGAGGCTCTGGCCTGGGCAAAAGAGGAGCAGCTGAAGCTCGCCGACAGGAGAAGATGGCTGATCCTGACAACAACCAGGATGGAGTTAACTCTTCAGCTGCACGGACAGATGAGCCTCCCCAGGGAGCTGCAGGTAAGAAGGAATTCCAATTGAAGAATTTTCATCATAGTTTGCAGGTAGAAAATTCTTTGCATTTAAAAATAGCTAAATGGATTAAGTTCTGAAGAGAAATTATTTAAGCTGGTAAATAGTGCTGGAAGGTTTTTGAGTAAGAGGGACCCTTAAATTTGATTATGACTTTTTGGCTATTTGGTACATGTTTCAATTATGGTTTTTTTTTGTATCCAAACTACATCCAGTAATCCACATGTTAGTTTTTAAGCTTCTCTTACTTCAAAAAAATGGTAACTTCAGCCGAAAAGACATCAAACTGTTCAGAATACAGAAGACATGCATTACCTGTAAAAGCTCTGTTGAAACTACTCCTAAATATTCTACAGATTTTCTGTTGAAGTTGCAAGCATGTGTCTACTGGAGAAATTTGTGACCAAGTTGAATACTGTTACTTGCACAGTTCTGTTAGATGATAATTTTATCTGGTCCTAATTAGTGAGTTCAAAGGAGCTGTGCAGTAATTATGCTGAATGGTAGAAAATAGTAAACATTCTATGCTTAGGGCTGGCTACATTAGTACAAAAAGAAGTAATGGAAACAGTACAGCATAATACTTAATTAAGAAAAGTATACATTTGTTTAGGATACAGGTAAATCTGTCTGAAACTTAATTTTATGGACTTAATCTGTAATTTTTTTTTCATTTTCTTATATTGGTAAAGCCATCCTTTTTAGTTTTTGGAAAGTACTAGTCCTCTAGACTGGTCTGTTTTAAAATGGAAGTTTTACAGGAGTTTGGTGGCAGTGTTAAATGCAGAGTGTGCTTTTGATGGTGGAGCCTTTTTTTGATGTGAGTTTTGTGGCTTTAAAGATGCTGTAACTTGTGTTGATCTCTTTGTTTCTTTAGCTTCTAGTTCTGTTGCTGGAGCTGTAGGTATGACAACTTCTGGAGAAAGTGAGTCAGATGATTCTGAGATGGGAAGACTACAAGGTATAAAAGTTGTTACTAATGTACCTTTTTGGTTATTAGCAGCTTATAAATAACCATATCTACACAAATTCTGTAGGACATTCAAGTGGGAAGGCTGTATTTTGTTTCACTGTCTGTGAATGTGTTTTTGCTTACAGTAATTCTGAAGTAGGGATTTACAAGCCTTAATTCATAAAAGGTGCAAGGATGTCTGGAGGGGGGTGGGATAGTGTCTTTATTCATTTAAATGGTGGGTAATACCCTAGTACTGATGTTTTTCTAGGAGGAGGTGGGGGAAAGAGAACTGAGAACTCAGTCCTGTTTAGTGTGTCAGCTCAAATATGAAAATCTTTGCAAGCATGTTTTAAGTTTAGAGGCCAGGTTAGGCCTACTGTACTCTGCCTGCTTCTGGATAACATTTTTTTTTTGTGCTTGTCATTGATACCCATGTTGCTGTAAGCTTTGACCAAAAAAGTCTGAATGTTCTTAAATGCTTGCTTTTGTGCTTTGGCTAAAGGAGTCTGGTCTCTTAAAATCAGAGTGTATGACAGGTATAAACTCAGTTTGCATGTCCTGCAACTGGTCTAATGATTTTACTAGTACATTGCAGGGAGTCTTGAGATCGTGATCTCCCTTGCAAATGACCGGTTTTTGTTAATCTGGATATTTAATGTGGAAGTGAGTGCTGTCAGTATCAGTTCACTTGCTTATAGTTCTCAGTAAGTATAGATATGCATTAGGCATATTGGGCTAAATTGGTTTTCACTATTAATGATTATTTTATTGATCAGCAGTAGTCATGGTTGCTACAGTAAAAGTCAGAATCACCCACTTTGTTTGCTTAAGTAATAGTACTGTAAAGTGTTGAAAATCAGTCAAGAAAGAAACCCGCTAATACTTAAGAGTTCTTCCTTTTCCTGCTCATCAGCAAATAAAGCTGTTATGCCTGTTTTTCAGTGTCACTTTTTTCAGAGTAGTAGTGCCTGCAGGTCCTGAAAACATGAAGATAAGCTTAACGTATGCTGTGTAGTTTGAGTTGAGATTTGAAATTACAGCCTGATGTATCTGCTGTTCTGGCTCTAGGCTTATAAGAGTTTCATAGATGAGGTTACTTTTGTGAAATATACAGCTGTGGAAACTCAGCGGGTGACTTCGTAAAGGACCTTAATGCTCTGATATAAACAAAAATTAGTTACTTGTTCCTTGAAGGTCATCTTTTTGGTGTTTTTTTCAAAATCGAGGTAGCTGCAGTCATCTAATCCTAACTCTTAAAGTATCAAAATTCTAGTAGTCTTAAATGATAACATCACGGAATTTAAGCTTTTAAAAATATACCTAGAAGCTTTGACAATGGCTGTTATCCTCTGTTTGCTTTTAGCTCTATTAGAGGCTAGGGGTCTTCCTCCTCACCTGTTTGGCCCTCTTGGTCCTCGGATGTCGCAGCTCTTCCACAGGACAATTGGAAGTGGAGCTAGTAAGCAAAGTTTGTCTAATTTGACTTAATTCTTTCCACTTCCAGACTAGTAGAATTCAGCCAGTAGTAAATCTAATACTTGTATTAGCTTCGTTAGTTTAACTTAGTGTTTACGTGTTGGAGACTTGTATGTCATGATAGTGCTAGACCACTTGTCAACAGTTTTAATTTGATTGTCTTCCTTTAAGGAAGAAAAATTTGCATTAGCTGTATTACTTTGCTTTTCTTTTTTGGGGCATCTTAATGTTCCCTTCTAGGTGGGGAAGGGAGGGTTCTTGCCTTTTCACCCCTTCCTTATCTTTTTCTTTTGCATGATGGGCTGCTTAACAAAAGACCTCTCCCACCCCTTGGGTTTTTTGCTAGCTTTAAACAAATGCTTAAGCTAGCTTTAAAACAATTAGTAGATGTCAGTTCTGAGTTAAGTTGGTTTTAGTTTCAAAAGTGTCATAGGTTTCAGGCAGAATGAATTTCCTTCCGGCGTTGTCAGTGAGAGCATGGGTCCTTAGACTTGTTGCACCAGGTCTGCACTATGCAGCTGGATGAGATGTGCACCTTCCAGTCCAAGTCTGGCTTCCCAGGAGAGCCAGGGGCAGCCTGTTACACTGCATGCCGAGAAGAGGATGGGGTCTCATGGGTGCTCCATGTGCTGCGTTATCTGGGGGGTGTTGCAAAGTCCTTTGCTGCACAAAGGCGGGAAGGTTTGGGTTCTGGCATCTGCTGTCGGTTGGCAAGATGGCTGTGCTGAGCAGTGTGGCGGACTCCTGTGCTGACCAGTCTGCACTGGAAAGGCAGCCAAGAGTGAGATTTTGTCTCCCTTCCCTATTCCCCCTTTTTATGACAGGGAAAGGAAATGAAACTACAAATACAGAGGAAAACAAACTATCTCTGGTCTTCCACTCTGGCAGAAGTATAGCATAACAGTTCCCTTGAATGCTTTCTAATACCCTTTTTCCTGAATTTTTTTCTGGGTATCTAGGTTCTAAAGCTCAGCAGCTTTTACAAGGTCTCCAAGCCACTGACGAAAGTCAGCAGCTACAGGCAGTGATTGAGATGTGCCAGCTGTTGGTTATGGGAAATGAAGAAACATTAGGAGGATTTCCAGTCAAGAGTGTTGTACCAGCTTTGGTAAAGATTTAATCTCAGATTTCTATTGGAGGATATAAGATTTCACTCAATGTCATGTTTAGATTAAATCATCATTATTTATATTGTCTTACTTCTAAGTGTGTGTATATGTATCTATCTTATTTTTTGGTTTTGAGAGGATGTTTTACTAAATTTTGATACTCCTATTAATTTTTTAATAGCTCAGAAATAGGCAGTGGTTCTTTTGGAATTCTTACTAACATTCAAAATCCTGACTCAAGAGCTACAGTAGTGATTTTTACCCTTTTTATGATGATATCTAGATACATTTTTCTAAATAATCAATACTTTCTTTTTTAAACAGATAACACTGCTGCAGATGGAGCACAACTTTGACATTGTAAGTAGTTTGTAATATTTAAGAAGCTTTTGAAATACAAAAGTGTTAACTGAACTGAAAATCAAATATCTGTATATTTAATAGATGAATCATGCATGTCGGGCCTTAACATACATGATGGAAGCACTTCCCAGATCATCTGCTGTAGTGGTAGATGCAATTCCTGTCTTCTTGGAAAAGGTAAAATGAAATCAGAACAGTGATAAAACAGCATGAGGAGATTTTATCTTTTGTTTTAACTTTAGGAAATGCCATTAGATGGTGACTTCTTTTTATGGCTTACAAAAAAGTGTGTGAGAAGCTTCTAAAGCCAGGCTTAATCTTTGTTCCCACCCTTACTGAAAAGTGCTCTCTCCTTCACTGAGAACTTTTTGTTGGATTGCTGTTGCAAACATACCAAATGTGTAATTGTATGAGCTGTTGCCTCTTGAAGTAGCTCCATTGCTGAGGTAGCCTTACACTGGCAGCCTTGGTCAGAGCTGGCTTCATTAGCGTGTGTGTATTAATAGTTGCTGTATGTCCGAGTGTTAACCAAGATGATTATTTTTGCAAATCGGTTTGGAAATTGATGTACAAGCTGTTTTGTTTTCTTGTAGCTGCAGGTTATCCAGTGCATTGATGTGGCAGAGCAGGCTCTTACAGCCCTGGAGATGTTGTCACGCAGGCACAGCAAAGCCATTCTGCAGGCAGTAAGTAGAACCAAAAAAAGGCAGTTTTGCCTCTGCCAGCTCTACATCTTGGTGATCTTCTGTGAAGATGAAATAAGAAAACAACTCTCTGCAACTTCAGCAATACTGAGAATGAAAATGTTTGTTTGTTTTGTTATAGGGTGGGTTGGCAGACTGTTTGCTGTATCTGGAATTCTTCAGTATAAATGCACAAAGGAATGCACTAGCTATCGCTGCCAACTGCTGCCAGAGTATAACACCTGATGAGTTTCACTTTGTGGCAGACTCTTTGCCACTGCTAACACAAAGGTTAACCCATCAGGTAAGACGTTGTTAAAAAATGGAACATTTTGATTTTGATCTGAAAGCAGTTTAAAGGTGTTTCCGGATACTTGGTTCTTTGCTGTGTATAATTTGCTTTTGCAAGGTGATAATTGACTCTCAAATTTCCATACTGTCAAGTTGTGATATATCAGTGTATCTATGGAGCTCTTGTGGTTCTGTGAATGTGACATTTTATAAAACAAGACAAATAAGGTACTTTAGCTCAAGGCGAGTCATGGTTTTGTAGTCCTTATAAAAACAAAGACATCAGTAAGAGGAAGCATTACTGGTTTTATTTTTTCTTAACAGATGGGTTGCAAGGTTCTCTCCCACTTTAAATTCAGAACACCCTCAGTTTCAATTTTTGTGGGTCTTTTGTGCTTTAACTTTTTTGGGGGGTGGTATGGCATTTTTAAAAAGTTCCTGCATTTGTACAATATGAACAGTGATGAATCTGAAATCAAGGGGCTCCTAAGGGCTACATATCTTGCTGTGTTGCTGTGTTCATAAATGAGCACTTAAAATGACTGATGCACCAAAAGAGATTTTTGGTGAGCTGCTTGGTTGGCAGTTCCCTGTTAAAAAGATGAAAAAGGAGAACTATTTTGTTTGTTAACAAATGCAAGTAATTGGAAGCTTCCAGGTAATGGTTTTGTGTATTCTTGTGCTATTAATTTTGCCTATATCATCTTGCCGAAAGACTACTTGAATCTTTGAGGCAGCTTCTAAGAAGCCAAATGACAGCTTTAGATTGTACTCTAGAAACAGGAAGCACCATTCTCACCAGTAATAGGGACAAGTACTGATCCTGATCTCTGAAGAGAAGCTACAACCCACCAAAGTAAGATTTCAAAAACTTTTGAAGTGGAAATTTTCTGAAAAGAATCTTGAGTTAGCTCTTAACAGAATAGTTGAGGTTGGAAGAGAGCTCTGTTACCTAGTCCTTGCTCCTCTGCAAGGTGAGCTAGGGCAGATTACTGAGGAGCATGTCCAGATGATTTTTCTTTTCTGTTTTGAAGTATCTCCAAGGATGGAGACTTGATCTCAAGATAACCTCTTCCAGTGCTCAGCCACCCTTACAGTTAGTGTTTTATTGTGTTTAGGTGAACTTTTTTGAACATTACATTGAACTTTTTACTGGAGCTATTTTTAGGGTAGTCTTTACCTGTGTCTTTAGATTTGCTGTGTTGTCTGTGCTGCATAATCCCAAAATCAGGCTTCATGTAGTCTGTAGAACAGTAGCCTTCACTCCTGCTTATTATCTATAACTCATGTTACTTTGGCTTTGTAGCTCTTTTCCCTGTTGTTTCCTCCTTGCAGAATCCAAAAAGAATATTAGAGATCAATTTATTCATCTCTAGAGGTCCCTAAAAGTATCTGTATTGCAAGGGGGGGTGTTTCCCTGGGAATATGAAGGAATCACAGCTGTATCAGGAGGTCAGTTTAGACTCTCAGTGAATTTAAAAGTCAGAGCTATAATATTCTGTAAAATATGATTAGACTAGCCCTTTTGGAGAAATTTTCTGAATGCCTCAAAATAACAGGATGTTCCAATGCAAGTTAAAATATTTCAATTTAAACAAAACTTTTTTATAACAGGACAAAAAGTCTGTTGAAAGCACTTGTCTGTGTTTTGCACGGCTAGTGGACAACTTCCAGCATGAAGAGGTAAGAGTGTGGATGGGGGTGCATTTCTGCTTTTTTTTCCACCCACCTTGTTTCTCTTGAGGTCCCACCTTTCAAGGACTCATATTTCCCATTTTGTTGTTCTCTCCTGAAGAACTTGCTGCAGCAGGTTGCTTCCAAGGACTTGTTAACAAATATCCAGCAGCTCTTGGTGGTGACACCTCCTATCCTGAGCTCAGGAATGTTCATCATGGTGGTGCGCATGTTCTCCCTGATGTGCTCCAACTGCCCCACACTTGCAGTCCAGCTTATGAAGCAAAGTGAGTTCTTAATCTTCCATGTTCTAGGGGGCCTGTTCATGTTAATGCCTGCAGTTAGTGTGACCTGTATGCACTTGATTATATGAATATTCTGTTCTTTTAATTCTTCTCTCTCTTACTATGTTTCTCCTTGGATAAAAAGTTTAGTTAAACTTGTTGAAAGCTTTTATCTGGAGGGGGTTTTATCCTTTTTTCTAGTTCTAGCTGTTGTCACTTCAGTGCTCACTTTTATTTTGTGTCTGTATTGGCTGCACAAACTATTTTTATTCCAACACGAGCTGAATAATAATTTTCTTTTTACCATGTGGGGGAACCATGTGCTTTTCAGTACTTCTGCTAGGGGAAAACATTAACAAAAGTAACTGCTGTAGAGCTGTCGTAGTTGTCACTTGTTTTCTTTGTTCCATCTCACAAACTTTGACCAACCACTTCAACTGCCCTTTATCTTTCCCTGTTTTCTTCCATGTCTTGTATATTTTGTGGTATTTCTCTCTTAGTTATCCCTTAAAGGGAAAAAATACAAACCCAAAAAAGCCACAAACCCCAGACCTGAGAACAAACACATTTCTTAGTGTCCAAAGAAACACTTCTGTCCTATAGTCCATTCTCTGTTTGCTTTGGGCAGTAACTATCTCTTCTGTGTAGTGTCCAACAGAAAACGGACTCCAAATCTGATACAGGCAGTCTCATGAGTAACAATTTTTATAGATATTGCAGAAACGCTTCACTTCCTCCTTTGTGGAGCCTCAAATGGGAGTTGTCAAGAACAAATTGACCTTGTTCCACGAAGTCCTCAAGAACTTTATGAACTTACTTCTCTTATCTGGTAAGTCTTGCAGTATTAGGTTTTGGGCATAGTTGGTGTGTTAAAATCCTTAACTTCACTAAAATAAGGCAAACAGTTTTCAGTTTAGACGGGCTTGATTGTATACTTGTACTAAAATATTGTTTTAATGTTCTTTACAGTGAACTGATGCCTTGCCTGCCAAAAGAGGGGATCTTTGCTGTTGATACTATGCTAAAGAAAGGAAATGCACAAAATACAGATGGTGCAATATGGCAGTGGCGAGATGACAGGGGTCTCTGGCATCCCTATAACAGGATTGATAGTCGAATAATAGAGGTATTAATTCCACACGTTTGTGTGGTGATGTTTTTCAAATCTGCGTGCGGTTGTATAGGGAATTAAGTGCTTTCTCTGTCTTTAAAAGTGTTACTCTTGATCTTTCTCAGTAAGAAACACAAGATTCCTCTAACATCCTGCTGTAATATTGCACTGTTTTGGTGTTGAGTCATATCAAATCACTTAGTTGCTGTACTTACTGTATTTCTGTCACTGTTTTTTCTACTGTGTTACCCCTCTTCTTACCTTTCATACAGTTTTCTGCTTGTTAGGGATTTTTTAACTTGAAACTCTTGCTTGATTTTAGGCAGCTCATCAGGTTGGTGAGGATGAGATAAGCCTGTCTACGCTTGGGCGTGTCTATACTATTGATTTTAACTCTATGCAGCAAATAAATGAGGATACTGGAACAGCTCGTGCCATTCAGCGAAAACCAAACCCTTTAGCCAATACAAACACTAGTAAGTACAGCTCAGGAAACGCCTGGGCTCTCTAGCTGTGGTTGATTTATGCTGCGTTGTGCAGCAGCTTAACTTAAAATTTCTTATGGCCTCTGTGGAACATCAAACTGTTCTGATTTACATGAGTGAAGAAAGCTTCATAACAAAACTTGTACTGTTGACACGTGTGCTTTTTAACATATAAACTCCTCCTGGGACCTGAAAATGTATTGAGATGGGGGTGTTCCTGGCTTGGGATTCCTGAAACAGCTCTATTCATACAGCTCTTTGTTTAAATGAAAACTCTCTGAGGGCTTCTAACTATTATACAGAAATTTGTAAGAAAACTGAAGAAAGAAAGATTAAACTCCTTGAAAAAGGAGGGTATTACCTACTTAATGACTTTGACTTCTGGATCTTGAATTTTCTTTTCAATTTGAGAGTTGAATTAAATCAGTTTTAACAAAAGAAAGTAATCATCAGAGGAGAAATGCAGGATCTGTCCAGTGATTTGTTGCACACTTTCTCACAGGTGGACATTCGGAATTGAAGAAGGATGATGCTCGAGCACAGTTAATGAAAGAGGACCCAGAACTGGCAAAATCCTTTATCAAAACACTGTTCGGTGTTCTTTATGAAGTGTATAGTTCTTCAGCTGGACCTGCTGTTAGACACAAGTGCCTTAGAGCAATTCTTAGGATAATTTATTTTGCTGATGCTGAACTTCTGAAGGATGTACTGAAAAACCATGCTGTTTCAAGGTGGGTTCATTAACTGCTGCAAATGAAATTAATTTTCAGCGTACAGCTCAAACTTCTGATTACTTTTTTTGAGTCATCTTTTTCAGGGGAAAATGATACTTTTGAAGTCTTACTTATTTTTGAAAAGCTGAGGCTGCCAGCTCTGCAGGATTTTTTTTGCATTAGATTTTGCAGTAGATTTGCCAATGCTAGACATTCTTACTAGAAACGTAAGTGGCCTCTGGCTGTGTGTACTAGGAGTCTCTAATATTACCCTTTATTGGTTTTTTGATTTCTAAAACTTGCCTGTGAAATTCTCTGAGGGCAAGATAACTTTTGAGGTACTACAGTGTGAACAATAACAGACACTAATAGCATTCAACTGGTAAGTTTTATTCATGAAAGCTCTCCTACGTGTTACACATAAAGTTGGGTATCTGAGGATGCAACTGGAAAATAAACCAAATAGTTTTTCAAAGGCAGTGCTGAGTTCCAGAACACCCTATTTATGAATAAGTCTCTCCTTTATGCCATGTTAAAACTTGGTAAAAGTGATATAGGTAAGAAGAGAACTGTTCCAGTCCTTTTATTGATAGTTTTTATAAAAGCACTATGAAATTTGCTTGCTTTCAATCTCCAGTGCTGTGTATGCAGGATGAACTGACTTGATTTAAAAAGAGAAACGCAGCCAAAAAAACCCACAAAGCTAATTCTAATAAATTATCTGTTTTAGTCATATTGCCTCCATGCTGTCGAGTCAAGACCTTAAGATAGTAGTTGGAGCCCTGCAGATGGCAGAGATTTTAATGCAAAAGTTACCTGACATTTTTAGTGTTTACTTCAGAAGAGAAGGTAAATCGTGATTTTTTTTTTTTCCCTCTTCACCTCTTTATGTAGTATTTTAAAAATGTATGTCCACTCTCCCCAAGCTGTAGAAATTGAATATTGCTCTTGAATAATAAAGACAAATCTGTGCAAGCTGTCCTCGTATTACTAGGGAGGAGCTGACGCAGACACTGGAAGAGATGAGCTTGTGCTTTCAGAATCTGAACCAAGTTTGTGCAGCTTTACTGGATACTAGTGAACTCACTCAGGCTGAAGATGGCTCACTGAAACTGCATGGGAAGTCTTAGTGGAGCAAACTGATGAATCTTTGGCAGGAAGTCATTGTACTAGACTTGGTGCTTGGGGTTTCTTTAGCTACTGTTCATACTGCTCTAATTTTTTATTTTTAAACTGTGTAGGTTAACTTCTTGAAGAAAAGACTGAACTGCTTTTAAAGCTTAGTATTGATGGGTGGGGTGAACAAATACTGCCATAGTCAAAGCAGAGATTCAAATAACATTTCAGTTCTACATTTTCAAACACCCTTGTTCCTGCCACTGCATCTCTACCACCCCCTCCTCTCCCCCTACCCCAGACCAACCCACCAAACAAAGATCTCTTCTGTCTCAAAGGGGTGATGCACCAAGTAAAAAACTTGGCAGAGTCTGAGGCTTTGCTAACAAGCCCCCCAAAAGTATGCACTAATGGATCAGGAACGCTGGGAACCACTACGGCCATAAATACTGGGACAGCCACTGTTGCCAGCAACGCAGCTGCAGATTTGGGCTCTCCCAGCTTACAGCACAGCCGGGAGGATTCCCTGGATCTGAGCCCACAGGGGTAGGTGCACTTCCTGAAAAGTGATCTCTTCATTCAGGCTTTGGTGCTTTCTTGTGGGATTTTGGGTTTTTTATTTTACTTTTTAAGCAAAGGTCTAGAGTGACATGGGCTGCCCATGTTATCATCTGTGTTTCGCTGTGGTATTTTCTTCTAAAGAACTAAATTGGAGTGGTGTTGATTTTTTCAATGGGTACTTTTGATTCATCTTATATTAAATGTTTAAAAGAGGAAAAAAAGCAGTAACCTGATAGTTAGGTCATAATTATATAAAATAATTTTCTGTTCTGGGAGAATGTCAAGAGCAACAGTTTTTAGTCTCAGCTAACTGTTGAGGACAGTAATTCTTTCAGAGCTGTGGGGCATGGTTCCTTTCTGCTGGGGACTGGACAAAAAAATTATCCTTAAGTTTTGTTGGAAGGCTATAATTTTGAACATTTGTAGAATTAAAATACAGTGTAGGAATAAATTACTACTTTGCTCTTATTTTAAAGGTCAAATACTTGTCACTTTAAACAAGAATTGAAATATGTGAACTTGTGAAGTGTAGTGATTGATGAGTAGAAATGTCACAAATTGTTGAAGTGTTTTCTGGGCTTTTGTAGGGAAGGCATGTCAAATATCCAGTGTTGGTTGGTGTTTATTCAGTAGAGATTTGTGGGATTTTGTTTTCATTTTAAGTGTATTCAAACAAATGGACGAACAAATACTTCCACAACTGAAGCATGAAAATCATGAGAATCCTCTGTTTAGTGACACTTCTGGCTGTGTTTGGCTGCTAGAGGAAGATGACAGCCAGCAAAACCCTTTCTGCCTGCTTGTCCTGTCAATTAGAGAGTTGAGGCCCTCCTCCTAGAGCAGGGAATATCCTTGTTATGGGATGGAACCTGTTCTTTAATTCTCAAGGAAGTAGTTGGCAGATGCATCTTAAACTGAGGGAGGGGTGTGTGCATGAACATGTATTCATGGATGGAAATAAGTAACTTTATTTTTAAACTTGGACAGACGATTGAGTGATGTTCTAAAGAGAAAAAGACTGCCAAAACGAGGGCCAAGGAGACCAAAATACTCCCCTCCAAGAGATGATGACAAAGTAGACAATCAAGGTAAATAATTCTTAAAGTATGATGCTTTTATCTCCTTTTAAAGTAAGTTTGTGAAGTGCAGATAGAGCTAGCTGGAATAAACCTGTTGATTCTCTTAAATTTTGTCTTTATTTCCTCCAGCTAAAAGCCCTACAACTACACAGTCTCCTAAATCTTCTTTCTTGGCAAGTTTAAATCCTAAAACATGGGGAAGATTAAGCACACAGTCCAACAGTAATAATATTGAACCAGCACGAACAGCAGGAGTAAGTGGTCTTGCGAGGGCTGCTTCCAAGGATACCATTTCCAATAACAGGTACACACACAAAAAAATCACAATACTTGTAACATGATGTGGACTATGATCAGGGGATTAAATAGCAGCTACAAAGAAGTTGGAGCTTAACCACAGTTAAAAAAATCCTGGAAAAAGAATCAAGAAATTAAGGTAGAGAAAATAACACCTGAATAGTTTAAAGTTGCATGGTGGGGAAAAATTGAAGAACTGAGAAAAACAATGCAAGAAGTGATCTGCAGAGAAAAGTACTTGACTGTGTTGGAGTAAAAGCAAAGGGTTTTCTGTGACGGCTGTTTAACATGGAGAGAATTATACTCAGGCTGTATTTACTTGCGATATTTTTCTATGCAAATGCTAAATGTGGCTAAATACCTTTTTTGTGCTTCTTTGCAGAGAAAAAATTAAGGGCTGGATTAAGGAGCAAGCCCATAAATTTGTAGAACATTACTTTAATTCTGAAAACATGGATGGAAGCAATCCTGCACTAAATGTATTACAGAGACTTTGCACTGCAACTGAACAACTCAACCTCCAGGTTAGATGTGGCAAACTTACTTAGAGTGGGAGGAGGAGTAATTTCTTGCCTTGACTTACAAGTCATTATGACTTGGAGTAATTTTTTAGAATGAGTGTGTAAGCTCTGACACACACCACTTAGGATAAAAGGTAAGTCCTAGCAGTGTGTCATTTGCATAGCATTTTATTTCAAATTCAAAAGCTCTTCAGGTGAGTGTCAGGGATCGACTTTATTCTTAAAGAGCAATACCATTTGTAGTAACAACTTTGCGACTGGGGGGAGAAAGGAGAGGAGAGCAGCATTTTGTTAAAATGACAGAAATACGTATAGGGGAAAACATGGTAGCGTGTCAAGAACTTCAGCTTTGCTTTGTGGTCCTTGATAGGGGTCCAAACATGTAACTTCTAAACCAGCACAGGAGCAGAGCTGTGTTCTGTGCTTTGATCTGAGCTGTTGTTAAAATACAAAACTTTCCGTCCTCCTCTCTCCTACACAGATGTCACATAAAATATACACGAATCTGAGTTGTTGGTGTTTTGTTGGTTTTTTTTTTTTATTTTTTTTATTTATTTATTTTAACAAAAAGCACTCTTCCTTGGAGCTTATCTTTACCTTGCATAAGACAGAAATGGACCTCCTATGTCTCTCCAAGTAGAGAAAATGTAGATGTTGACTGTAGTGTCTCCCCTTGAACAGAGACATACTTACCAGATTATTTGCCCTGTGTTGCTGCTTGTATCGAGTTACTACCCATTCCAGACTCTCCTTTTTTAACCCCACCCGTAAGAGCTGTTCCCTACAGTAGGAGAACTAGCATTTCTTAAGCCCTTAATTACCTGGGTAGTAAGACAGTCTTTTCTTATTTTTCAGGTGGATGGTGGAACAGAGTGCCTTGTAGAAATCCGTAGCATTGTCTCGGAATCTGACGTCTCCTCATTTGAAATCCAGCATAGTGGGTTTGTTAAACAACTGCTGCTCTATTTGACATCTAAAAGTGAAAAAGATGCTGTTAGCAGAGATATCAGATTGAAAAGATTTCTTCATGTATTTTTTTCTTCTCCAGTAAGTTTTCTTGTTTATTTTTTTTTGGCACTCTTAGTTGTCTTCCTCTCAAATTTTCTTTCTCAGAAAACCATTTGGGAGGTTCTGTGTTCACCTTATCTTAAAGGTAGAATAAAGAAAAAATGTTTGTCGAAGTTGTATAACACTGCAACTCTCACATTGTTCAATGCCTTTATAGGTCATGAACTCTTTTGAATACCCTGAAATTACAGAAGGTTCCACACAGCAGTGGAAAAAATGCCAAAATGGCCAATTGTCTGAGTCTTGAGCAACTTAAAAGTTGTTTCTGTCTATTACAAAGTTGATATGGAAAGAGTTTGGATAGTAATACTATCATTCAGGACTAAATACAGCAAGAAACTAGCGTTCCATTTTTAAAGGAAGAAATTTGAAGTGGAAGAGAAGAAAGCAGATAACTAAAACTTCCAAAAACCTTGCTGCTCATGGTTAAGGGTGAACGCTTAAAATCTATTGGGCTATTCAGTTGAAACCAGGAGAGAAAAGTACATTCTTTGAAACAGGTCTTTCCTAAACTTGTCATTTACTCATCTTGATACTGCTGCTGCTTTCAGTGAGAGCAGGGAGTCTTAATTTATGGTATAAATTGTTTAGGATGGTTTAATTCAAGCAGGTAACTAAAGACTGGCCTGTATTTCAGCTTCCTGGAGAAGAGCCCCTTGGAAGATTAGAGCCATTAGAAAATGCACCTTTGTTGGCATTAGTCCATAAAATGAACAACTGCCTCAGTCAGATGGAACAGTTTCCTGTTAAAGTGCATGACTTCCCCAGTGGAAATGGAACAGGGAGCAGGTAAGGATTAATGCTCAGGTAACAGTTTTGTTGGAAGCTTGTGTTTTCTAAAACTTGTTTCAAACAACTCTGAAAGGACAAGTACAAGTAGAAGTACCATTACAAGAGGAGGTAATGGAAACTTCTGACCCTGTTAAAGACAAAAGCAATGACACAGTTGGGTTTTTTTAGTCAGTGGAAGATGGACTGTTTTTCTAAATATTTGCTTACCATCTTGAAACTGGTCTCAATTAAATGGGGGTTATAGATAAACTCTATAATGCAGTTTCTTAAATTTGCCCTCTAAAAATCCAAATGTCTTCCTTATCCCCATGTAACAAACACTGGAAAGAAACAAGCTATTTATTGCTTGGCCACTGGTGTTTTTTAGCAGAGTAATTAAATTGCAGAGAGTGTATTACAGTGCTCAACTTCGTTACTCATATAAGTTCTGGTCTTTAGGACAACAGTGGATTAAGTGATAAGTCTTGGCTGTCAATAGAGTTTAAAATAGCTGTAGACCTACCCTGAGTCTTAAGATACAGAATAAATTTGGAATCCGGCTTGGTAGTTGTGTTTTAAGTAATGAATCTGAGTGACTAAAGACCTGTTTCTACAGTTTCTTTTCTCTACTTCAGTAAACCAGCACTAGTTTTTATTAATTACATAACAGTGAATCTGTTTCAGTACAGTTGTGTATAGGTTTTGAAAGTATTTTTGGTGCTGACTAAAAGCTCAGCGTGAGAGGCGGAGCATTGAAAATGAATTTTTGAAACTCTTTAAAGTCAGAAATGCTAAAGGTCTTCTATGTCTCAGGTAACAAGGTGGTGTGGAGAGGGGTTTTTTCGTTAGTGGTGACACAACATTCATTGAACTTGATGTATTGGAGCCTCACACTATAGCCTTAATCTAACTAACATTAAAATTCAGAACTTGGTTTTTGTGAAACTTAACATCAGTGGGAATTAATGCAGTACACGGACTTGTTAGAAGAAATGAGTGTCTCTATACTGGCTTTTGCAAATATTATGTTCTCTGTAGTCTCAGATTGCTTCCTTATGTGTATTATTTTTGTAAAAAGTGGGATAACTACCAAAATTAAAAAGCTGCTAATCATAGAAGCAAAATCCTGCTGTTCTTTTTGATAGAAAATGCAACACGGGAAGGCAGAGTGCTGCAGCATTGTTTGACTGCAAGTTTTACTGTGGATTATGTCAATGAGGATTTTGAGGCATTAAGTTTTGGTAGTCTTTTACTAGCACCTGGAAATAGAAGCAGCCCAAGATAAGAGGCTTGTTGTATAAAACCAGCTAGCTTGAGTATTGATAGTTAGGTGTGGTGGAATGTATGCATAAACTGTTCTTGGCAAGAAAAAACAGAGGAGCTGTGCGGTTTTCTCTTTAGGTCTTTATTGAAAAAAATCCGTTTAAATGAATACTTGCGTTTTTCATGCCCATTTCTGATCCTTGTTGCACTTCATATAAACACAACTCTGAATCTCCTGTGCCAAGAGCTGACCACTGAACTGCTTCACATTTCAAAGGTGGTCAGTATAGGCCAATAAACTATATACAATATAGGATTTTGTCATCAGACCTCAGGCTGGGCTTTCTCAATTCATGTAGCTTCCAGATTTTGTTCAACTTGGATTCTGATGTTCTTGTAGAAGAAACTTTTACTTTATTTATTCAAACCGTAGTACCTTATTTTTAGAGAAATAGTCTGACATGTAATACTCTGAACAAGTAAAATTGTAAATGCATATATAAGCTTATTTCACTGCATTTTAATGCAATTATGGTTATTAGATTCTTTGTGTAGCAACTTTTTTCACAAATTATTTTGAGTTTTTCTCTTAACAGAGGATCCCAAGCTTTAAAATTCTTCAATACACATCAGTTAAAATGCCAACTGCAAAGACATCCAGACTGTGCTAATGTGAAACAGTGGAAAGGTGGACCTGTGAAGATTGATCCTCTGGCTTTGGTACAAGCCATTGAAAGATACCTTGTAGTTAGAGGTATTTATTTATATGTTACACAGTCACTTGTGTTTTCCTTTTTAGAATAGTTCCTGCTGTCAGTGTAGAGTCTGTAAAAACCTGTGAGGATTATGCTGAAGACAAACAGAAGGTACCTGTGAAGATATCTTGCTCACAAGGGAGGAGATTAAAGCTGTAGAGAATCTTTTTTTTCTGGGACAAACTGTTTCTTGTGGTAAACACTTCAGTGGAAATACTAATGGAAGTATTACTGCTGTACTGTCACACTGGCTGTAGCTTGGCAGCTTTGATGCCAGGTGTTGATACTGAAATTTGTTCTAGCAGCTCTGAATCTTACTGTTTCTAACTGCTACATTTTGGAGCTGTTTGAAAGTTTTAAAAGTTGTAACAGTCAGAGTACCAAAGCATTGTTATCTTTCATGAAAACAAGCAAGTGAGGATGTCTTTCTTCTCTCTTGCCTCAGGCTATGGAAGAGTTAGAGAAGATGATGAAGATAGTGATGATGATGGGTCAGATGAAGAAATAGATGAATCTTTGGTAAGCTTTTCCTCCGGGAGCATGGGGAGGTGCAGTGTGTGGAGGGCCTTCAAGAAAAGCTATTCAACAAGATTCCTAACTTGTATGTTTTTTGTTTTATTCTGGTTTTGTTTTTTTTTTTTCAGGCTGCTCAATTCTTAAATTCAGGGAATGTGAGACATAGATTGCAGTTTTACATTGGAGATCACTTGCTGCCATACAATATGACTGTGTACCAAGCAGTCAGGCAGTACAGTTTGCAAGCAGAGGAAGAGAGGGAGTCTACAGATGATGAAAGCAACCCACTGGGGAGAGCTGGGATTTGGACAAAAACGCACACCATTTGGTGAGTTGCCTTGAGAAATCCAGGAGTAGCTTCTCCAGTTTACTAAATGCATATACATAAGAAATTTGGAAAATAGCTGTCTTCTTTTTTATCCCTTTGAAAACTGTGGAACTTGGAATTTCCTGATGTGCTTGAGATACTTAAAACTTAGTAAGATTTCATTGCTAGCTTCTGATGTTCTTTCTAAAGTAAAGCTAGTGAACAAGAAATGGGGAATTTTCAATGGCACCTTCTAGATGGGGAGAAGCCATTCTTAGTGTTAGGTAACTAACCACAAACAGCAGAGAATGTGCAGTATGCAACTAATGGTCAACTTCATACTAATTTTCCCAGTTGATTGCTGTGAAAGTGCGTGTATTCTTTGGCCATACTTTGCAAGAAACACTGACATGTGACTATGCTGAACATCTTAATGTTCAGCAATCTTTCTTTTTAACATTTAAATGTGCTAAAGAAAAAAGCAAGCAAATAAAAAGCCATGAAACAACAACCAAAAAATGCCAAAACCTAACTTAACCCTAACTCTAACCTTAATCACTTTGGGGTTTTGTTTATACATTCACCTTCTCTCCTTCCAGTTTGTGGAGCCAAAGGATCCCTGTTTTTTCTCCCCTGTAAAATACTTTGCTTCAGAGGCTGGATCATACTCCAGTGCAGTGTTCTTGTCTTTCTGCTTTTAACTGTCATTCAAGTAAAGTTCTGGAAATCTGAGAACTAACACCTTCAAAAGTACTTTTAAACTTTTCAAGTTTCCCTGTAAGTTAGCATTTCAAAACTTCAAAAATTTTCAACTTATGTTTACTTTTCAGGTACAAACCTGTGCGAGAGGATGAAGATGGTAATAAGGACTGTGTTGGGGGTAAAAGAGGAAGAGCGCAAACTGCTCCCACGAAAACCTCCCCTAGAAATTCTAAAAAACATGATGAATTGTGGCATGGTGAGTGCGGTGCCTTGCTATATGTTAGATTTCCTCTCAGTCCTTTCAGAACTGTCACAGTATTTACTGCCATTACAGAGTTTATTTTAAAGCAGGCATAGTATAAAAATAGTAAGCGTATATTTTTAGCTGTGTACTAAAACTAAGATTAAGATATTTACTGAGTTGTTTAACTGAACTGTTGTAGTTAAGAGAATGCCATGACTAATACTGCCTAGGTGCCTAACAATTAAATCTTGGGAAAACATCTAATTTAATTGTTTTGCTAACATCTTGTTTTTTCCTGCTAGATGGTGTCTGCCCTTCGGTGTTAAATCCTCTGGAAATTTACCTCATATCTACTCCACCTGAAAATATAACATTTGAAGACCCCTCATTAGATGTTATTCTTCTTTTGAGAGTTTTACATGCTATCAGTCGATACTGGTATTACTTGTATGATGTGAGTAGAGCCCCTCTTAAATCACTTTGATACTTGGTTCAGGACAGAACCAACTTTAACATTTTAAATAACCTTTTCCCCCTGTCCACTGCCCCTCAAGACAGAATAATGCAAACACTGCCATCTTCCCCTACATGCTTCTCTAACTTCTGAGAAGAATGGAGGCTGTAAATTCTTACTGTCAGTCATATTTCCTTTACACAGTGTTGAACACAATATCCATGCTTTGTCCTTAAGTTGAAAGACCAACATTATTCCTGGAAAGGAAATTAGAAGTAAACATTTACTCAGTCCTTCTTTCATGTCTGAGACTTGGATGAACAAAACGTCAGTAGAAGTTTTTTACTTTCTATGATAAGCAAATTAGAAGAATTAAAAGTCTTTGTTAAGAAAGACTTGCTATTTCTTTCAGCATTTCGCTAACTAGAAATACATTGCTTTTATTTAACACAGAATGCAGTCTGCAAGGAGATAATTCCAACCTCGGAGTTTATCAACAGTAAACTGACAGCAAAAGCAAACAGGCAGCTTCAGGATCCTTTGGTAATTATGACAGGAAACATCCCGACTTGGCTGACAGAACTTGGAAAAACATGGTATGAGCGATTTGCTGTGTAGTGTCTGTAATTCCAGTTCAGCAGGAATCTTGGCTGGGCAGCACAGTGCATCATCCTTACAGGACTCCTGAGAGAGCAAAATGTAGTCACAGGAGTCTTGCCAAGTTACCTAGTGACACTTGGATGGATGTTCATACCTCCACTGCATAGTTTAAATCACATTCTGAGGGGTAGACTGTGTGCAGAGTTTGGACCACTTCTTACAGGAATTGCTGAGCAATCTGAAGGTTTTCCATTGAAATTTTGATTTTTCAGGTGATGTTTTTTCTCCTGTTAAACTGCTTAATAGCATTCTTACCATATGACTGTATTTATCTTGGTATATTCACTATCATACAGAGAAAGATACGTCTATAAATGACACTGATAAAAGAACCTAAATAATTTTTATGTAGCTGTATATGTAGTACTTTGTAGTATCTTGATATAGTACAAGCTGTACAGCTCTTGCACTTGAAAAATGAGAAATCAGAGTTGACATTCTTGGGTTTTCAAATGTGTTAATTGCAGCAATATTGGTGATGACTGTGGAAATACATACTCAGAGAAACTCTCTGGCTTTTCATTTTAAAAATAAGATGACTTAACTAGTTTCATAAATGTTCCAGGTAACAGATGATGAGCACAAATATTTATTGTTAAACATCTGTAGCATTATTTGTTCAATAAAACTGCCTTTTCACTCAGTGCCAATGGAGGACCACACTAAAGTACACATGCCTTTGAGAATAGTGGAACTGATAAGTTAAAACAGGAAGTTTCTCTGGTAGTCTTTCACAGGATATTTAGAGTATTTTTTGCAAATGGTGGAAGGTAGAATAGTGGTGCTGCTCTAGGCAGGTTTGCATTTCTTTCTGCTGCCAAATATGGGAGCTTGAGCTTAAATCTTCAATCTGTTGGATTTATTAATTGTAGTACAGTAGTTATCAAGGAGTTTTATTTTCTGATGTGAATTTTGCACAGCCGAGGCATTGAAGTATTTTGAGTTACTCTTCAAGAACAGTCAAAAGTTTCTGGAGTTTTTTGTTGCCTTCATATATTGCATTTCTCAAAACTCTTGTTTCTAAGTGTTACAACTAAAACTGAAGTGTTCTGGAAGGCTTCCTTTGGAGGCTGCTTTCACCTCAGCATGTAATAAAGCACTGATTTTGGGCATACTACATTTCTGTTGTGTTTTAAACCAAATGCTCGTCAGAGATGCTGCTTGGAACACAGCTGACTAATCCAATGCTCTTCACAGCCCATTTTTCTTTCCATTTGATACCCGCCAAATGCTGTTTTACGTAACGGCCTTTGACCGTGATCGAGCCATGCAAAGGCTCCTGGATACGAATCCAGAAATCAATCAGTCGGATTCTCAGGATAGCAGAGTGGCGCCACGGCTGGACAGGAAAAAAGTGAGTGCCTCTTGTTTCAAATGGAGCCAAGGACCTGTTTGTTTCTATACTGTCTTTATGCATGTCACTGTGAGCAAGGCTGGTTTGTAGAACTTGGTGGTATAGTGAGGAAGGGGAGGTGGGTTTTGTTCCTGCAGTGCCCCGGCAGAAGGCGCGGTGTCTTCTCTGTGCTGGCCGCATGAGGGCAGGAGGGGCACCCTGACAATTCCTGAAGCTAAACTCCAGCAGTGAACACAGAGTTTTAGGCAGCATTAGTGATATTTATGCATAGTGGCTTGTAGACCTCTGTTTTGCTTGATTCTCAGAAGAATTCAAGTAATGGGATTTAGACCCTTAATAAACCAAAATACTGTCCTTGTATTTGAGGAAGGTAAATCCCCTGTCACAACACAATAAAACTAAGCTGTGACTGTGTTAAATTTGGGAGAGTCTTGGATATCTGCCTTGAATCTGGAGTTATTATCTTAATATAAGATCTGCTATATGTGCTATATGATCTTGAATACTTGTGGGGAAAACCAGCAGCAGACATGAGAATCAAATTCAGAAAGAATATAGCTGCCCACGTGTAGGAATCCCAGTGCTGTTGGGGTTTTTGTTTGGATTTCAGCATCTGTACTGTGTTTTCTTCTCTACATATTAGTTTGATGTATATAACATCACATGACAATACTTTGCCATATCACACTCCTATTGCCATATTCTTGGCAAGAGTAGTACCTATTAATTATACTGATGGAAATGTAAGGCATTGTTTTTTCATTTTATATTGAACACATTCATTCTAATTAGCTTTCATATAGAAGCAAGAATTGTTATATCAAAGCATAAGCTTACAAATTGTTCAACTCTGGAGCTATTGGCATAGGGTGGAAAAATGTGCATAACTGATTTTTACCTGTTGTAACTGCCTTGGGAGCTGGAACTCAAAGATAATTTCACTGCATAAAACTTCTCTGCGTAGCGCACTGTGAACAGAGATGAGCTGTTGAAACAGGCAGAATCTGTGATGCAGGATCTAGGCAGTTCAAGAGCCATGTTGGAAATCCAGTATGAGAATGAAGTAAGTAATATCAATGCAGTCTAATTTAACCCCTTTTTACTGAAGGTTAATATAAAATAGCTACAGCTTTCCTAAAATGGCTTTGTCTGACCCTTTGTCTTTCACATTGCTGGTGCTAAAGAATTTTATCCTTTAATTACCCCTAATCCACTTGGTTGTGATTTTTAGTTGCTAGGAGAAGCTCTTTCTGATCTAAATTTCATAATCAATTGCAGTCAGCAGAGCTCATTTTTTCCCTAACTCTTAAGCAAACAGCTGTGTGTGTTTCCTCTATAATATGATCACTAGGTGGTTAATACTTCTACTCCACTGTTACTTCCTCTGCTGTGTCTTTCCAGGCTGCCTCTGTCATGTGTAAAGTTCCTGTAGTTAGGTTCCCTAGATGCTTCTTGCCATGCAGTCTGTTTTATAGCAAGTAATGTATAATATTTCTCAGATGAAGTAAAGATTTTTGTATTCCAACTGACCTAACGGACTTGTCTCTCTCACTGCCCCTCCCATCCCCTGAAGGTTGGCACAGGCCTGGGCCCTACACTAGAGTTCTATGCACTTGTATCTCAGGAACTACAGAGAGCAGACTTAGGCCTTTGGAGGGGAGAAGAAGTGACTTTAGCCAATCCAAAAGGTAATTGCTCTGCTACTTAACCTATAAATATTGATTAATATTGAATTGATTCTAAATTTACTTCAGTTACGTAAAGAGTGCCTCGGTTTGTGGTAGATTATGTGCCTGATGATAATGTGTGGATCTTTGTGGGTTTTGTTGGGGTTTTTGTGTGTTTAGTTTGGTGGGGGTTTTTTAATAAGAAACTTAGGTTAAGGTTATCTGAATGCCACTTGCATCTTGAAAGAAACTAGGAGAGTAAATACTGTACTCTTTCTTTTTTCCTTCTTTGTTCCTCGACAGGAAGCCAGGAAGGTACCAAGTACATTCATAACCTTCAAGGCCTTTTTGCACTTCCTTTTGGTAGAACAGCCAAGCCAGCTCACATTGCAAAAGTTAAAATGAAGTTCCGCTTTCTGGGAAAACTAATGGCCAAGGCAATCATGGACTTCAGACTGGTGAGAATAGAATAGAAAATCTGTTCTGAAGGGGTCACATTAAAATACTGCTTCTGACTGTTAAGGGATAAAAGCATAGAGTTAAATGGTATTACCTTCAGCTCTAGAAGTAAGGGCAGTCTGAGGTGGGGCAGGGGAGGAGGACGAGCATGCAGCTGAACTTTGGTGGGGGAAAAGGGTAATAACACGTTGAAGATCTTTACTGTGGCATTTGAGACCATCAAGTAGAAAAGAAAAGCCATTATCTGCTGTGTGTTGCGATATCTTTCCAGTCTTCTTTCAAGAATGTTTTGGACTCATTGTTACTCCAGTTGCTGATGGCTTTAATGTATATGGACTAGGCAGTCCCTTGGGTTTTCCTGACTGTAAGTCTCTGAGGCAGGAACACTAGGGCATGGCGTTTTGGTGTGTGCCAGAGCTATGAGATAGTATTATAGATGTCGTCAAGAGATGAAGTAGTAAAAGCTGCACTTTAGGAAGCAATACTAAGCAGTTTGCTTTGGTTTCCAGGTGGACCTTCCTCTTGGGCTTCCTTTTTATAAGTGGATGCTGCGACAGGAAACTTCATTGACGTCGCATGACTTGTTCAGTATTGATCCAGTAGTAGCCAAATCAATATATCACCTTGAAGATATTGTAAGACAAAAGAAAAGACTTGAACAGGATAAAACTCAGGTGGGAAAGTAACCATAAGAATGGAAGAGTGCATGTTGACATGTTTGGATTTTATGAAACAGCAGTGATTCAGAATGTATCATAGGGCTTGAAAGTGATTTGTAATAGTGATAATTACTTTGTTCTCACAACAAAGTAATTTTGAATTTATTAGATCAGTGACTAATAATTATAAAACAGTCTTTTTGTAAAGTCTAGCATGAAAAATCCATTATGGAATTATTCCATGTGATTCAACACAGTCTAGAAATATCTAAAACTGCCAGATGTTTGCCAAACCTCTCTTTTGGTTCACTTTAGAAAGACTAATCCACTTAAATATCAGAGGAAAAAAATCTATCTTTGCTTCTTCACCAGTCAAATTTGGCTTTTTTACTAGTTGATATAATCAAAATACCAGATTTTCATAGAAGTGCCTTTTATGTAGGGTTGGTTTTGTTGGTTGTTTTTTTCCACTGAAGAGCAGAACTGAGGTGAGCTTTCATCATGCATGAGCGTACAGGTTCTTTCAGACATGCATTAATTTTTCAAGGATATCAACTCTTGGCTGAGAATACCACAGTTCAGTGATAAAGGGCCTTGGGCACACATGCTTTTTCTAGCATCCCAATGTTAATAGATGGCAGGAGGTAATAACCTAATTTAATACATCTGCTTTGTTACCAGTGAAAGTACTGCAGGCCTGTGGGTCTTTGCTCCTCTTTACCTCATTGTCTCACTCTCTCTCTTTGGTCACGGCTTTTAATTTCCCAAGAATTTGAAAAACCTGAAATCTGGTGGATGAAAACTGAAAAATGTCAATATGCATGCCAAATCGGAATGCCATTAATTGTTCTAAGGAAAAAACAGCCTCTGAGCCATAGCATAGTTCCCATTTCCTTTTCTTGCAATAGTATTTTCTAGGTAGTTTGTCTTCTGGCATGTTACAGAATTCCAAAACTGCTAGAAAAAAGTGTAGGGCTGTGATCTTTCCAGTTTATCCATTAAGCTTACCTGGTTTCTCTTGGTTTACTGTTATGCAGGAAAACTCCAGAAGGAAAGCAAGGACAGCTATAACAGTTTTAACGGTCATACTCTTACAGAAGTGTCTGATTAGTCAAAGCTGCTTTAGAAGTCATAACTTTTGGATAAGTTTATTTGAATTAATTGTTTTCATTGGTTTTCACTTGCAATTTTTTAGACCAAAGAAAGTCTACAGTATGCATTGGAGGCTCTGACTATGAATGGCTGCTCAGTGGAAGATCTAGGGCTGGACTTCACACTTCCTGGATTTCCGAATATAGAGCTGAAAAAAGGGGGAAAAGATACGCCGGTCACTATCCACAATTTAGAGGAGTATCTCAGAGTATGTAAAAGCAAACCTATGATTAAAATTCTCTTCTTTCTTGCTCCTGGGTAGTTTGTTTCCGTATAGATCTCAGTTCTTTCTCATGAACTAGGCATGACAATTTTCCTTCTTACGACTTCTCTTCTGTACTAGTTTATTACTAGAGTAAAACTGTTAGAATCTAATTGCAACTGACTTGAAAATGGTGTAGTACAAAAAGTCTGGTTTATATGTGATGAAGTCATCAGAAGTTTGGTTTTTTGGAGAAAAAGTATTTTAAGTGGATTCATTGTAAGTGGTTATGATAATGAATTTTTTAGGAATAGTGATTAAACAAATTATTTAGCAATAGTGATCTAACATCTGCTAGCCAGTGGCCTTTGAACTGCTGCAGTAGTAGTATATTTTGGGGGGCTCAGACTTAAACATCAGCAGTTGAGTCAAAATTAAAGCATTAATTTTTTGTTCAAAAAGCCAAAACCAAACCAACAAAAAACCCAAGAAAAACTGAACCAGTCAACCAAAGAACCCCAAACACATGTGAAAAAACCCCAAACCCTAAAAAGAGTGAATAAGGAAAGGAGAACAAAGCATTACCAGAATAATTTGACAGTACACCCGTGCATTGATTCATTCGTGTGTCAGAAGGGACATAGGAAAACAGAAGGTTTATATTGCTGAACAAAGGTAGGAAGCTGTTTCTGTCTAAGGAAGTGATAAAGGGAATTGGTTAAAAGCAGCCTCGAAAAGAGGTGAGGAAAGACGGGAAGAATGCAGTATTATCACATGAAGTGAGTGGGATGGAGGGGAGGATCACTCTTCCAGTTACTAAATACATGTCCTGACACATTAGGGTACTGCCAGTTTTTTCACCCTGAGGACTGTTAAGTTTTGAAGCACTGAAAAGAAACACATCTGATATTTTGGTAGAAACAATTCAATTAGGGTCATGTAAATTCCTGCCTGTTAGCAGAGAAACTTTGCAAAGCTGTTCCAAAGCCTTACAAGTGAATATTGAGCAGTTTCTATTCACCTTCTAGTTCTAAACTACCTATGCACTTGTCATGTATTTATTTGTTAAAAGTAAATTCTGGTAGTCAAGAATCACTTGCAGAATTAAATATATTTGGATTTAAAGTTCTTTGCAGACCTAACAGAGTAGCATTATAAACTTTCACAGTTTATTAGAAACACAATTTGCAGTCTCTGTTTACTGAGTAATGTTGCATTCAAGCATTCCAGTCTGATTTCCATAGTTTGCAGTCTTTTTTTTTTCTTTTTTTTTCTTCCCTCAGTAACTTGTATCAGATACATGGTACACTGAGAAAGACCTTACAGATGGCTCAGATGTCCTGTAGTTGTCCTGCTGCAGGCTTCTGGCATTGTAAGGGAAAAGGAGATGACAGCAGAAAACTTGTTCTCCTCCTAAAAACTTCTGGAGCTATTTTCTTAAAGGAGCTCTGTGTAGTTTTTCCTGTCTTTGTCTTTATAGCTTTATAGACTTGATGTGAAAGAAATGGAAAAGATTTTAGAGGAAAACTAGTGAGCTCTCCATCACAAGTATGATGAATTGCATTTTAGAAACAATATATTTAATTGATCAGCTGGCCTGTACAGCACTCTCTGGGTCAACTGCCCTGGTCTTGAACATGTCATTTTCATTAAAATCTTGTGTGAGGGTTAACATGAAAAGCAGTTTATAAAGCTGGGATATCCTGTTGCTGCTTTTCATGCCTCTCTTGCCATCACGTCACTCTTCCCTCTACCTCCCTGTTTTCCCCCAGGGACAGTTCCCACGGGAGCTGCCTTTATCAGAAAGTAGAACTGCTTCAATTACCAATATGATGAAATATTTTATTCTCTATCTCTTTTTTGGTCTTTTTTTTTTCTCTTCTCCCTTGCATTATTATAAAGAGGCCACCTTGCTTGTTCTAAATTTGTGAAGAAAAAGTTTCAGTAGTGTAGGTTTTTGTCTAGCAATTTGATTGTGTCTTTGAATCTGCAAGAATACAGTGCAGTTTAATTATGCTACCTGCTCTTGATCATGAAAAGTAATCACAATTGTAGGTAAGCAACTCTGCTGTTAGAATAGCCCTAGACTTACTCTGTGTTGTAGAAGAGTTTTTTGTGCTGCTGGTGCTTGCTACCTTCCTCTTCAGTATTAAAACTGGTTTGTGAAAGGAGTGCAAGGTACCTCATGTGAAATTCAGTGCCTGATTCTTCTGTTGGCAAACTGATCAGCAGGTCCGAATGAGCTTTTGTATCATGAGAGCTTTCTGGGACCAGGAGCTCTGCAGTCACTGGGATGGGGTTACATACTTGCTTCAGGACTCCAGCAGGACCCGTGAACTTTTTAATCCTGTTCAGATGCATCCAGAGATGACTTTAAATAGCACCACGGGCCAGAGGTTTTAAACACATTTTAAACTGGTAGTTCTGTGTTGAAAACACATCTTTTACAACCAGCCCTCATTTCCTGCTGGGGTTGAGGGGCATCCAAGGCAAGTGTAATCATCAATAGCACTGGCTGACAAAAGAATCTGAACTTGGCCTGCAGTCTGCCATGTAAAATAACCTTAATTTAGTGGGAAAATACTGGCTGTAGGAGATCTATTTAAAAGAACTCTGGTCTTATTTGTGTTGTATGCCCTTCCTCCCCACTGATTGTTGTTTCATTATATGCTGTCCACTTTGGAAGTTAATTTAATGTTGAGGGGGTAACCACAGATACAAAACCAAAACAAACCAGAAAAATTACCTTCAAAAAGCCCAGATTAGTGTCTTACTGTCTTTTGCATTATGATTCTTAACCATATTCCAGTGATTCAAATGAAGTTACTTTTGTTCCTATGTATTCTTAGAATATTAAGCTACTTAATACATCAAACAGGCTGGAGTTACTTTTTTAATACTTAATATTAGAATAGGGACCCATATATTTCCATGGGGGAAATTAAGATAATACTGCCAATGATACCCTATGGATTTCTGCTTCAGGTGCTGCATTTTAAGTGGTGTAGAGAGAGAGCACATAGGTAAGGCTTTTAAAAAAAACAAATGTTCAGATTTACTTTAAATTATTCTGTTAAATAAGTCCAGTTTAACCAGCTATTCTGAGTTCTGTTTACTTTGTTAAAAACAAAGGCAAATAAGTTGTTTAAATTCTGCAAAATGTTCATGTTAAGGGTAATTTAGATTATGAATTAAGGCCGAATGAGGCAATTGTGTAGAGCAGCTCCATGAATCAGTGTGCAGCCTGTGGTAACTCCAGTGAGCATATGGCTGGGCTGCTGGAGTTTGGCTGCTGCAGTTGTACTCTTCTGTACAATGGTGATCACTGTGTGCCTCCCTTGTTCACTTGGCATTTCTCATTCTTATCTTTTTTCTTTCCCTGCAGTTAGTTATATTCTGGGCACTAAATGAAGGTGTTGCCAGACAGTTTGACTCCTTCAGAGATGGATTTGAGTCGGTGTTCCCCCTTAGTCATCTTCAGTACTTCTATCCTGAGGAGGTTGGTGAAAGTGTTTTTGCTGCTGCTTTTATAACCTTTATCTCTGTGTATGGGCAGTCTTAACCTGGGTACAGGACATTTGTCACAGTCTGTTGACATTGCATTTCTGATGCAGGTTAGTTAAACTGAGTGTCCCTGAAATTCCACACAACTCTGAAGAGATTTCTCTGTTCAGTAGTTACTTACTTAATGCTTTTATTATGAACAGCTCCATTTTCTTTAAGTTGTATGTATCCAGCTTTTTTGAGAAGCGCTTTAATTTATATATCATACTTTATTTCTCTGTGGAGTATGGATACTCCTTATTGCAGTACCTCTGAATAGCTGGAGATAGATGTGAATGCTACCAGGATCTTCTGTTAAAACAGTAAAACAAGTAGTCAGCTCTTCAGCAAAGCTTCGGACAGTAAGAAGAGATTCAGATGAAGGGGTAAAGAATAAGCATAGTTGATCTTGCTTTATTCTCACCACCACCATATCAATTTCCTTGTAAAATGCTCAACACTCTCAAGTGGACTGAATTGAGTCACAATTATGGTTCTCTGAACTAGGAGAGAGAATGTTTTATTATTCTTTGAGGGAGTCTGAAGACTGTACTTTGAGGGGTTTGTTTATAAACTCAGACCTTGGACTTTAAGAACGAACATTAAAGCACACTTTGGAACAGTGTGTTAGCCAAACCTTTGTGGTACTCCTGCCTTCTTGGGGCTTTGCAAGGCGTAGAGGGAGTATTTACTCCTTGTTATTTAATTTTACAGTTGGAGCAGCTCTTGTGTGGCAGCAAGACAGACACTTGGGATGCAAAGACTTTAATGGAATGTTGCAGGCCTGATCACGGTTATACACATGACAGGTAATACTGTGTTGGTCTTGTTAAACAAAAAACCAAAACAGTAGAAAATACTTTCTTGAAATAATCTTCATACATTGTTATTCAAGCTGAAGGAACTGTGACATTTATTTGAAAATGTTTGTACTATGCTGAATATGACTCTGATACAGTTATTTTAACCAGAAACAAAATAATATTCTCTTGGTTCTTCTCCCTCCTCAGCCGAGCAGTGAAGTATCTCTTTGAAATTCTCAGTAGTTTTGATAGTGAGCAGCAAAGACTGTTTCTTCAGTTTGTGACTGGCAGCCCCAGACTGCCTGTAGGAGGTAGGTTTTGCATATTGCTATGCGTGAAGTCACTGTTACTGATGTATTTCTGAATAAGATGATAACTTCAGTATATGAAGAAATTCCTTAACTTGTGTATTGGAAAAGGTTCATACTAGTTTCACATTTCTAATTTCAGAAGTGGCTGGGCAGACTTGAGGTGTAATTCTCATAATGTTTGTGTTAATCTTATGACACTTCCTGCAGTTGGCTCTCCAGACTTAAATTGTTGCCAGAAAATCTGTCAGAGGGCAAAATAAAGTTCAAAATTTAAATAAAACTGAAAGCTCCTAATTCTCTATTTTTTTGGCTAGAGGTGCATTAAGTTATGGCAACAAAATGATGCATTGTAACCTGAAAACAACAGTCTCTTTTCTAGAAAGGAGAAACACTTAGGATAGTATTAATCTTATGTCGTTTCTCCCCCTTCTGAATTTTGGCATTTAGGTAAGAGACAGTGCACTACCCAGAGAAATTTGCTGTCTTTGCTAGGGACTATTGTAGAATACACATTTTACTGTGTTCTTAGCTGAATGCTTTGCAGGTCAGAGAACAAGTCATGCATCTGTTCCAATATTTACTTTCTTTGGGATTTGGGGGAAAGACTTGATTATTCTTTTTTTCTAAGTATATTTTGGGAGCCCTTCTGTGGAGACCTGCTGCAGACACAATTGAGTTTTAGGAGTATAGAAACTGGAGTAAGAATAATCTGGTACAAGAGTCATAGATGATTCCTGAGAATCTTAAAAAATGTGTGGGAAGCCAACAAACTTTAAAATATTATGATTGGAATAGAATTTTTACATGTACAGAACATAATTAAAAGGGTATTCATCCAGCTTATTCCTTTATTTTAAATTCATCTTGGAAGATGAGCCTGCAGGCAGGATTTAGGGTATTTTTAGCTTGCTGTGCAGCTTTATAAAGCTGTATTCTGAACTTGAGAAGATGTCCAGGAGGTCAGTGTGCGATGCGTGCTTCTGTCACTGGGTGTATCTGCAGCCAGCTGTGGTGTTCAGCTGGAGCAGCCTCATTCTGAGTCTCTTTTCTCATTTCTAGGTTTTCGAAGTTTGAATCCTCCCTTGACGATTGTACGGAAGACGTTTGAGTCCACAGAGAACCCCGATGATTTCTTACCCTCAGTAATGACTTGTGTGAACTATCTCAAATTGCCGGACTATTCAACTATTGAGATAATGCGTGAAAAACTCTTGATAGCTGCAAGAGAAGGGCAGCAGTCATTCCACCTTTCCTGATCACAATGAAAAATGCAATGTCTGCCTGTTACAGCAAAAGAGAAACTCATGATTCTTTTCTAAATATATCACCTGAGTCAAGGAAACGTGTTACGCCTTCTTGTTGTAGAAAAACGGCTTGCAGATTATAAACAAAGACACTTGGTTGATATTCATTAAAAGCCCCTATGGACTTAAAGTGATCAGGCCCTAAAAGTTGTTGTGACAAGGTTTCTTTAGCAAGTTCTTGTTTAAATTATCATTTATTTGATGAGTGAAGTTTTTAACTTGCTTTGCTGTGTGAAATTTAAAAAGGGATGTTTTTCCAGGCTGGAACAATAAATGTCGCTGTGCAGTTTAATACTGGGCTGTGTGTATCCATCTAGCTAAGTCTGAAGTTTTTCCTCCAAAGACAACTTTTGTACATAAGTACAGAAATTAAAAAACACCATGTATTTGACGAATCTAGTTTAGTAGACTAGTTCTGTGTACCCTCACCTGCCTCTAATTTTACCCATCCTCATGTATTGTCTGATGTGCAATTCACTTGGTTCTTTTTGTGTGCAGCATTCAACAATTGTTATGTTTTGGTTAGCATGGGCATTTAACTGCTCCATGCCTCTTTCTCTGATTAAGATAATTTAAATTTTACTGAAATCAAATATATATTGTCAATATAATTCAGCCTTTGTAACTAGGTAGAACCTTTCTTATAGCATAGTTTTACTGTAGTGGTAGGATATGATGGCGACAGTCGTTACCAGAGTGCTCCAGAGCTGTTTACACAGTGATTCAGGCAGCAAAAGCCTCGTACTGGAGGCAAGGAAGAATTATTTCTTTCATGTAGTTGAAGTCCAACAGCTTGGGCTGGCCAGTGTGTATTATGGTAAGGCCCAGAGCATTTTGAATTGATGTAAAGTTTTTTAAAAGACAAATTAGTCGTTTCATTCCCTGTTTGAGTAAACAGTTTTCCTGTTCTTGATCTGAGTTCCTGGCTAATTTTGTCATTTTTTCTCCTTTTTGTTTTTTTTTCTTTTTTTTCTTTCCCCCCAGTGCTAGCTTGGAACAAGCAGTTCAGCCTTTGTCTTTTGACACAGATAAAGCACCTGTAAGCAATGCTCTGTCCAACTGTTTTATGTGCTGATTTCTCAAATCTGCAATAATTTACTTCATCAGGTTAATGTTTTTACCTGAATATAAATAAAAAAGTTTGCTTCACCTTTTTGTTCATAGTTTTGTACTGTATGCCTAAAGCTCAATTGTGTAAATTACTGTAATGCAAGTAAATCATCCTAAATCTACTTGGCTAACAACCTGCAACTTGTGGATGATTTACTACTAAAACAAGACCTTTTAAGACCTCCAACTTTGAGGGAAATTTTTTCCTTTCTATGCGTTCAAAAAACGGGCAATTACAAATATTCCTGAGATGTATCTGCTACATAGATAATCTTTATGAGAATGTGATAGTTCATTGCTTTTATTCAACTTTGAGAAATCAAAATGCTTTTCAGTGCTTAGAAATTGTTAAATTCTGGCTAATCAGGCTAGTTATTTCCCCTAAACTAACAAGTTTTCTTTTATCCAGCTGAAGAACTCGTACTTCCAGAACATGTAACGGACATTCTTCCGGTGAACATTCACAGAATTACCTGTGCTTGCTCAGACCAGTGCCACTGAAATGTAACACAGACCTGTTATGAGCATGAGTAGAATGTGAAATCCTTGCACAAAGAACCTGATAACTGAACAGTTTTTTATTCCTGTTACTAAACCCGACCGAAGGCGCCTCACCCTGTACATACAATAATGGTAGCGCGCAGTGCGGCATAGCTTGCATCCAACTTCAAGGCAGTGTTTAAACTATGGACTGGTGTTTAAATTGTTCTGATAACTTGATCAAACTGAGCACAAACAAGTGTTTATAGTGTGTGGATAGCAATTTGTTCATTTTTTAAGGTTCTATATTTTAAAGAAAAACCTGACTTGTGTAAAAAAAAAAAAGAAAAAAGCTAATATTTTGTATTAAAATATCATGTGTATTGATACTTTTTTTACCCACGTTGTCTCCCTCTAGAATCTGGCTTTCATTGACTTGGAAATTTTGAGGAACTTTCAGATTTGATAGTGTAACTGTTTGTATAACTCGTTCAGTGGGAAAATAAGTTGGTTGCCTGTTTAAAAAGGAAGGAAAAAACAAGTATCTGTGGTGATGTGATTTTGGTTGTTCTGGCTGTCATTTTCAGCTCAGACTAAGGTTTTAGTTTGCCTGAAAAGTAAATGAAACCATTTTGGATGACACTTCTTTTTTCCTACCAAGGGCAGCTTTTAGCGTAATAGAAAGCAGTCTAGCTTAATAGACAGTAAATTATAAGAATAAACTGAAAATTCACCTGTTGCATGACTGCAGTACTGTCCTGCAAACAAATTACATATCTAAGAGTAGCTCAGAATGAGTGGAGGGGTGGTGCAAGATCTTAAGGATTCCTCCTTTTCAGGAATTTTGGATTAAGGGAAAAGCTCACTAAAATCAATCCATGGCTGTGTGTAGTCATCGTAGTACTGCACTGCTTTGTATACCTTTATAAGGTATAATAAAAGGTACAATCAGAAGTCTTATCTTTTAATGGAGATGCTTTTTTAGCATGGTAAGTTCAACTGGTTTTAGATAACACCACCAATTGCTGTTTTGAATGAGTTTAATGTCCTTCTGTTTTAACAAAAGCAGCAAAAAAATCATGCATGGATGAAAGGGCCATCTAGGCACTGATAGGTGCTACTGAACTTGTGCAATATTTTTTGTTGTTGTTAGATGTAGTTTTGGTTAAAAGCCAACATCTCTTGTTTAGGGACAGTTCAGCATCCCATCTGACATGAATTAGTTACAGTGCTTCATCATGTTTTCTAGGAAGGTGCACAAGAATTAATTCTGGTCACATGTGAAGTCCCCATGCCCACTGCCAAACTTCATCAGATGTCAAATTTCCATATGCAGACTGCTTGCATAATTGAATTGTCCAGATTCTTCTTTCTTTCCCCTCAACCGTGTGCTTTATTTTCTTTTGTCTCCTCTCCCTTACTGAGCTCTCCTCTGATGAGAAGGTGGGTGCGTGAGGGCAGGGACTGGTGAAATTCCAGGTGCCTGTGACACTTGTGCCCTCTCCCAGGTCCCTGCTGGAGGTAGGTCTGTCACTGGTGGAGTTTCAGGGCCCTGGCCCCCCATCTTCACAAGAGTAGTGCCAGTTCCTGTGCTCTGAGCAGCCTGGACTCTGCAGAGGCAGGAGATAAGGGCCTACCTGACATGAGAGAGAATGCCATGGTTTCAAAATGCACCTGCCTCCCCCGAGCTGAAACTTTGTTATAGCTAAAGCTGTTGGCAGAATGGAGGAAAATTAAAAGCCTTGCTGAAATTCAAAGGGGATGTATAATCTGATAGGTGAGCCTTATATAGGCTCGCCGTCTTTCTCCTACTTCCCTTTCCTGGTCTCTTGATTGCTTGAACTGAAAACGTCTGTACTGTGTGACCTCTTCCTGTGATCCTGTGGGACCTCCCCCCTCGGTGTTCCCAACGTGCCGTGACTCCCCCTGCAGTGTTTTTAGGAGCTTTTCTCGGGGCGGTCTGGATGGTTCCCCCGAGAGTAGGAGTGGTCAGCCCAGGCAGGCAGGGCTGGATCAGGTCCTTGGTGCCTGTTGCTGCAGCGGGGGGAGCATTCCCGCCTCTGCTGCCTGTGGCTGACAGCACAGGGCTCAGGGAGTGACTGGTGCCTCTAGAGGAGTCCCGTGTCCCTGGCTCCTGGTACTGAAATGTGCCTGTATTGATCAGGTATGAAGCTGCTTTGGGGGCAGGGAGGAACAGATCTGGGTCTCTGCTGTGTGCCTCTGGGGACTAGTGACAGCTTGGGCTGTGAGCAGAACTAAGGAGAAGGAGAACAGTTAAAACACATCCAGTATTTACAAGGCACTAGATTAAATTTCCTGATGGCTCTGGATTTAGTTTGGCAGTAGCTTCTGGAAAGCTGGTTCAAAGAGGAAAATAGAGAAGAGCAAAATGCTACAAGAAGACATGAAACAAAAACCCAAACTCTACCCTAAAAGGTGTAACAGCAGACATGAAAGCCCCTCTCCCACTCACCCTTCACAAAGCGGGGATGAATTCCCAAATCCGGCGATACTTTTCCCCTTGGGAGAGCACTGGGCAGTTCAGCAAGCTGGCAGCTATGTTGGGGTAAAGCAGCAGTGTACTGTGGGTTTGATTGTGTCTGCCTCTGTCCTGTTTCCTCTCCCAGCCCTCCCTTTAGGATTAGGATTGCTAAACCCCAGAAAAGACAGAAGTAGATAAGCCTGGGGAAGAATGTGGGACAGCAACCACCCTGTTCCCTTGCCTGAGAACAGGAAGAGGTGGAAAGAGGAGGTTCCCTTTGTGAAATAGAAGCTTACACACTGAAAGCCAAGGCAGGTTCATGCTCTGGAGATAGAATACTGCAGTTTTCCCATCCCAACTGCTATTTCCCAAATTAATTTACTCTTTCTTTAGCTGCTCTCCAAGGTGTTCTAGGCTAAATATAGGCCTGGTCTGACTGCAGCTCGGCTGTTCTGGGGACTTCTTGCATGCAGAAGCCTCTTAGGCAGGCAGGGTGATACAAGCAGTGATCCAGAAATAGTGAGCCAATCTAAGAGGTGGCATTTTATTCCTCAGCCTCATCTTCCAGCCCTTTTTACAGATTATTACTTCACTGTGTCAAAACTGTCAAGACACTGGCTAAGCAGTGAAAATCTGCTAGCTGGTTACTTTTCCCCACAATGTTTCCCATAGTCCGTGCTGTGTTTCTCAGAAAAAAATATTAATCTTTATACCTTCACTTTGTAGCTTGGTATGCTTAACTTACTGGAAGTACTGATGTTACTAACCATTCAGAAGGGTTTCCCACAGTTTTCATATTTCTTGATATGCAAAGGACCAGCTCTTGTTCTGGGGCACTGAAACTATAAATGTTACTTGAAAGGGGAAAAAAAGTTATTTTAAGACTTAATCAAACAGCAAAATTATTCTATCTTTAGTAACACTGAGTTCTAAGAGTGGTAATTTCCAACTTACGGCCAGTAGTACTGGCTAATTCTGCTGGACCAGAAGTGGGAGGGAAAGGGAGGAACTGGCTGGAGAGCAGCTCAGCTGGGAAGGCTGAGCCCTGGTCAGCCTTGTGCCCTGGCAGCCAGGGAAGGCAGCAGCATCACACCCTGCAGGGATGGGAGCGCAGCTGGTGAACCAAGGGAAGGGATTGTTTCATTTACTTCATGTCCCCAGAGGAGAGATTGTGCAGCCCCTGGGGGGTTTTTAAGACCCAACTGGCTATATCTGTTTGTTTTAGTAAAACATACCACAATTCTAAAATGAGCTCTCTTTAGAATTTAAGTTCAGAACTGTATGACAGCCTCAAAGTAAATTGATACACATCTTACCTTTGCACTGTTTGTGCTACATCAGTCCCATCAATTTAAATAAATTCAATGAGAAAAATTGATATGCAGAGAGAAAGGCTTTCTAAATTTTCTGCTAAAATAAATGGAAAATACGAGGGTCTTAGTTTCAGCTGCAGATTATGGGTAATCTCCACAGCACTCCTTTTTAACTGGCTGAAAATCACAGGTCTTAATTACTTCTACTTTTCAGAATGGTTTCAATTCTCAAAAGTTTTTCTGACTTCCTCTTCTGTTTTTAATATTGAATGAATTGGCACTTATCTGTGATGAGAAACTGTTATGACTCCGTGTTCATCTCTGCCCCAGCAAGCACCTGGTCATTTCCAGTTTCTTCTGGAGTAAGTAGTTAACACGATTTGACAGCAATTATGGAGATGCCGTAATTGCATATAGAGGATTTTCTAGAAAGAGCAGTTTTCACAGGTGTTAGCAAAAAAAAAAAATAGCATCCTGAAAATGGAAAGACAGGAATTAGGACTGTGAAATGGGCAAGATAGGAAAAAGTTTTACTGCTGTCTCATATGTGGAGTTTGAAAAGTGAGTTCTGATAGATGAGTGACTAGCAGTGCTGTGGGTGTCCATGGAGATGCTCAGGATGTTTATGGTCACGTAACATCACTCACCTCCTGCTTTACTGTGTTAGTGCAAAGGTTCAGTGATACAGACCTGCAAAATACAAAATACATTTTCTACCAAAAGTTCATGGTGCAGGTTACAGATTAATTAAGCCTTGATCCTAAGAAATGTATGGGCAAAGGAACAGAGTGAGATGCTGTTTAGCATCCTACGCCCAGTGTTGAGACCCTTGTACACTCCAGCTGTCAGTAACATTTGATATTGTTGAAAGCTGTTGGCAGAATTCAATAGGAGGCCTGATTTTGAATTGGTATAGATCCTGCATGTCTATGACAGGATAAACAGAAAAAGATATATCAGAAGATATATCAAATACTACCGATTAGTTCAAATCAGGCAGGATTTCATCTTGTGCATCAGTTATTTGGTGAGAGGCATTTATGGATCCACCAAGCAATCTTTGTTAACGAAGTTTCATGGAAAAAACACTTGTCTGAAGAGCAGCAGAGGTGGGAGTTAAAGCTGTACAGACAGCACGTCACAGGAGGAGCACCGGTGCTTCGTGCCCTACTGAAGGTGGCCCTGTAACTCAGCAGCCTCTGCTCTGCCCTAGCAGCACTGATCTCTAACACACCTCTCCAAAAGTAAGAGCAGAAGTGATGTACAATTGCACTGGGTAGGCAGTGGAAGTTTTACAGCTCCTGAATTGTGGAAGCACAGTTAGAACAGGGCCAGAGGCTGTACAATACCAGCTGTATGTTATGTCACTTTTATCTTCTCATATCCTTGTTATTTTTGCTGCCTATATTATGTGTTACAATTACTGTCCTCACTCTTGCTTTCCTCTTTTTCTTCTCTCATACTTTATTTTTCAGTAGTCTTGCACTAAAACACATTCAACTGCTTCCTTTATACTAATAATTGAAAGGTTTTATCCTTCTGAAGAATGTGCTGAAGCAGACTATTTCTGACCAAATTGCAGTCCTGATGTAATAGCACTGATGTCCAGATATTTCATATCTGTTAAGTCCAAAAAAAGGCTTTTAGTCATTCTTCCAAGATTTTTCTTTTTTTTTTTAAGATACACCCATCCTCCCTGTGACCCTGGCTTCAAAAATAGATCCTTGCATCCACACTGGATCTGAATGTGCAGATGCTTTGTGCAGGTGCTCTCCTATCCACATACATCATCCAGTGCTTGTATCAGATCCATTATGTAACTGGCATTTTTGTTTAAGCTTTCACTTTCTTTGTTAGTAAAGATAACGATGCTTATTCCCGTTCAGGGGACAGATAGACGCTGCAGCTTTGCCTGTGTTAATTGTCTCTTTTCTCTATGTGTATTTCTTAGCTCCCTTTCCTCCACCACATTAAAATTCTTGTCTTACAGTGATCCAAGAAGGAACTGTTGTTCCCTCTCCCGTTCTTCACCTTGCACTTGAATTTATTCTCAGGTTGCCTCAGGCAACTTAAAAAATTTTAAAAAGCTCTTTGTCATAATATTTGCCCCAGAAAGGATCATGATAGATGACAATTGCTGTGGATGCTTGTGGCTTGTTGTGATGGTTGATACTGTCTCATTATGCCCTTCATGATGGGTTTTTTTTTTTTTTCTGTAGTGCCTGACTTTGCCTCCTCTTGTGCTTTAACGGTAAGAAAATGTGGAGAGGCCTTCTTGTCCTTTCTATGCAAAGCATGAAGTAGAATGTGGTTATGGGAAGAGTGTCTCAGGACTGTTTCCCAACCTGGAAGTGGGAGCAAGAAGTCACCAGCTGCTAGAGGTTTACTTTTTAATCTTATGTGAGAAAATAAATCAAAATATTAAATTTAATCACAATAATTTTAGCTTTTAAATAATTCTCAAATGGAATTAGGCAATTCCAGTTAGTTAGCAGTCAATATAAGTACTTACCAAAGATAATATGACTTTTTCTGTTACTTCTTTTAGGAGGTCTACCTATTTGATTCTTAATCATGAAAATGCATCTCTTTCACACCTGAATTAATGCGAAGATCAGAATATGATATTGTATAATAATGTCTTTTATACTTCATGCTATTATCACTGAGTTTTAGAAGGTGTTAAGACATCTAGGCTATATTTGCTTTGTATTCCACCGTATCAGCAAATCAGCTTTCCAAAGGGTAAATATGCACCTCTCATTCAATTTTTATAGTAAAATTAATCTCAGTTCAATGTAATCTTCTTACTTGGCCAGGGCCATTTATGGAATTTGCTGTAAAGTTCAAGTTAAGCACTCCTCCACATAGGTTGCCTCGTTTTTCATTTGTTGGAGCTTTGTTTGAGTGCCTGCGTTTCCCCTGCAGAGGCTCAGGGATTAGGTACTCTCCATTTGCTGATGGGCTGCACACAGCGTGGGGATGTGCTCTGCTGCTGCTTTTCTTGCTGTTTTCCAGAGAGACTGAACTACAGCATCTCTGCATGGAGCTGAAGCTGTCAAATGGATGACACAGACTATTTCTGCAATCTGCCATTTTTTTTTTTTTTTGTAATAAAAAGTACTTAATATCTTGCTTTTTTGACTACGGAGAGTAGAAAAAAAAAATCATGGGACAGTGGAAAGCTGTAGCCCTGGTTTTTCAGCCTGAGATGGTTTGATTTCTAAAACTCAGTTCCCACGGAACTTTTGGTAAACAAAAGATGTTTTTGCTAACTCTATTTTGTTTTCATTCTTCTTTGGAAGTGGAGACAATTTGATGTCTCTCTGTGTTAGCCAATGTGATTGAAGGGTGTTACTTCTAACACCAATCGGTTTAGCTGTAGCGACCTAGTGTATAAGGAGCTCAAACTCTGAATAAAGGTCTCTCTTCAGCCTTCTGACAGATTCTGGAGTCGTGTGGTCTGATTTCGTGTCCTACAGCAACAGAAAGCCAATCACCATTTGAACTGTCCCTTACTCTGTGTGCAAAGATAGCACTTTGGTTTTCATTCACAATTTACGTGTCTTTATTTAAAAATCTTCAGTAAACTTGCAAGTATCAATATCTCAGTTCCTTTGGTTTTTATACATGTACTTTTTTTTTTCAGAATTTATGATTGCTGAGGAGAGGAGCAATTTTAAAATGATCCTGACACTGTCTTCAGCAAAACCAACCAGTCATCCTCCCAAAAGCCAAAGCCTCATTGCTAGAGCTACCACCTAATATAGAATTTCCTGGTAGGGGGTCACCTGTAACTCTTGAACGCACCAGAAGTGTGTGCGCTAGATATTGACAGAACCTGATACGTATCTTTGAGAGAGCACGCCAAGTTTTTATGACTTAGCTTTCTCATTACTTGAGCAAAAATAGGGACTTTAATCTGTATACCCTTGCTGTGGAGAATCCTGTGAGCATAATCCCTAAGGTTAACAGACACACAAACACGTTAAATCAAAAAAGCAAAAAGTGGTAAAGCTGAATGTGAAATGTAGATGAATGATTCTGCATTTGATTATTGACTTGCTAAACTCTGTAAGAGCATCAGCTTTATAGCCACTTACAAACACAGCAAGAAGGTACTAAGAAAAATAAACAATGTACTGTTGCTCTGTTTTCGTACTAGACAGTGGGGTGGCATTAATAGTTGTCACTGCTGTATTAACACAAAAATGTCTGGGGTGTAGCCATAGAGATGAAAATGAGCTGGTTTTAGGTTTAAGTATTGTAGATGTCTATAATTTTGTAGTAATTTCAGAGTCATTCCACCCATTAGTGTGTTATGTCGTATCTGCCAGCCTGAAAAAAAAAACCCAGGTTGACATATTAAAGTCACTCTCTAAGGTTTTTGATTTGAAGTTTGATAAGTCCTCCACCACTTTCTGTCTGATGATGTCAAAGACTGAAGGATTTTAGTACTATGGCACAGATTAGGAATGTTTCTATTTTGTGTTCCCAAGTCCCAAGAGACAGCCAGGGCTCCAGTCATTCAGCCACGTTTGCATAACAGCGCTGCTGATCCAGGGAACACGCGCACACTCCCTATCCTCCGACCAGTACCAAAAGCAATTGGGAACCTTTATATTGAATTAGTAATACATTTCACATCAGATATTTTTCTGTTTATTTGTTTGTTTAGTGTATCTTATGTGCATGTGACTTTACACGCTCTGGCATTTCTTTCTGAAGATTTTTACAGTGTAAGGAAAAGCCCATATAATTTTTGGCCTATTCCCTATACAATCTTTACAGGTCGACGTAAGCTAAACATACCACCTGTTTCCTCAGAAACCAGTGGGAGATAACTGCATGAAGAAAATGTATGTGCAGTGGTTACACAAGGAAAAATGGTGAAGGTTCAACTTTTACTGCCATGATATATCCATGCGAGCTGTACCACATTAGTCTTAATAAATAGTGACCATAAAATATTCAGCTCATCTAAAAGTGTGTTAAAAACGAATTAATCTTAATGTAGAATCACCTACGAAGTAAAAATGCTATGTTAATTATTTTATTAGCATGTAGCTCCTTAATCTGTGAGGAAAAAAAGTAATATTAGATCTGGTGCTGAAAACTAGAATAATTCAGATTAAAATTATGATTCCTGAGAAAAATATACCTTGAGTCTTTATCACTAGTAGTCTTCAAATAAAGACTGGATACTGTAATTTATGTATATTTCTAGTCTGAATATAAAATAAATGAGAGGTTCTTTATGTGGGAGGCCTCATGAAGACTGGCCCAGAACTGTCTTGCAACATTACCATTTTGTTTTGAAAAGGTTTTAAGAAACAGTAGATAGAGTTTCTAACAGGCTGTCATTAAGTCTGTGGACTGTATGGAATGCCAGCACACATCCACTGCCTCTGCAAACACCATGGATACCTTGAATCTGTCAGGTCTGTTTTTCCCTAAATTTGGGTTGATGTTAAGACCACATCATGCACAGCGGCCCTCATTTTCATGACAATGAGGTCATATTGGCTTCATTGTTTTCCCATAAGCGTGTAATATTTATTCTTATTTTTTACAGAAATTAGAGCCTGGTTGTTTTCTCTAACAAGGTTCAGCATTGTGTAAACCAGTACTTCAGAGCTTTAGGATGAGTTTTGTACTTACCACAGCCTCTCTGTAGCTGTTAGGGAAGAATCCAGCTTGTTGGTTGTCTCTAAATTGTTTACGATCTGAAGTTTGAGCTGTAAAATTGGGGTAAATCAGGAGAGGGGTGAGGAGGTGGTGAGTCATAATCAGCACTCAATTAATTGGCATCCTGGACATCCAGCCTTTAAGGAGTCAAGGTATTTTGTGGATCCACATTTATTAAAATAGGTTCATACACCACTTAGAGCAAGTGCAGGCGCTGCACCCGGGCCAGGACAAACGCCGGTATCAGCCCAGGCTGAGGGACGAAGGCATTGATTGAGAGCACTCGGGGGTGCTGGTGCGAGAGGCTGGGCACGACCCAGCCGTGAGCTCTGGCAGCCCGGAGAGCCAAAGGCGTCCCGGGCTGCCCGCAAAGCCCCGCGGGGAGCAGCGGAGGGAGGCGATTCTCTGCCGCCCTGCTCCGCTCCGCTCCGCTGAGAGCCGCCCGGAGCGCTGCGCCCAGCCCGCGGCTCCCGGCACAGGGAGCACAGGGACCCGGGCGAGCGAGCCCAGAGGGGGCCACCAGCTTCTGTTACAAGGAAAGACTGAGAGGATTTGGGTTGTTCAACCTGAAAAAATACAGCTTTGGTGTGACTGAATTGTGGCGTTCCAGTACCTGAAGGGAGCCCAGAAGAAAGGTGGAGAGGGATTTTTGGCAAGGACATGTATTGACAGGACAAGGGGCGATGGATTCAAACTGAAAGAGAGTAGGTTTGGGTTAGATATTAGGCAGAAATTCTTCTCCGTGAGGGTGGTGAGGCGCAGGAACAGGTTGTCCAGAAAAGCTGTGGCTGCCCCATGCCTGGAATTGTTCAAGGCTGGGCCTGGATGGAGCTCTGGTCCAGTGAAAAATGTCCCTGCCCATGGCAGGGCTTGGGACTAAATGATCTTTAAGGTCCCTTCCCACCCAAACCATTTTGTGATTCTATGATCCCTTTTTGCAATAAATGCTAAAGGAGAGAATGAAACTGAAAAGAACAGCCCAGACTGAGCCAAAGGCTACTTATAAAGACATGATAGCATCTAATTATAAAGAATGGATAGCAAAAAAGTGATATTTTATTGGGAGTTTCAACTCTAGTGAGGCTGATATTATGGAGCAATAATAAATTGAAAAACTTCAAAGGAATACCTGAAAAAGGTTTGAAAGAAAAATGCATGAAAGAAAAAATGCAACCTACAAATTCGGTTTCGTATTTTCTGTGAAATTTTGTGCTGAAATTAAAGCAATAAAAGCAGTTCTTTATTTGGGGTATTTTTTACTGCTGGCTGCCCCTTGAGAATCTCAGGTACTGCTCTTTTGTGTCTACCAACAAGCCAAAGTACCACCTTTTTGTTTACTGCTCAGGAAGAATAACAAAAGAAACATTAAGCCTTAAAACCTCTCAATGAATTCTCTTATGTTTTTTTCTTTTCTGAGGAGGGAACAAAGAGGTAGGGTCAGGTGTCTATTGGCATTTTATTTTTCCTTTGTACAGTTTCTAATGTGTAGGGCTTCCAGTCAACCAGAACACAGATGTCACATCCTCTGCCATACACACCTTGAAATTCATAGAAATAAAGAGTCATTTATTTGCTGGATATAAATATAGCTCTTCTTCAGATACCTTGCTTCCTTGAACTTGTTATGGTCAAATTGCTGCCATATTAAGCACAACACTTGAATTACTGAAACATCTCTATAAATTCTAGGATGAAGATTTAAGGTAATTCTGACATTAATTAATTCTGATCCTGTGCTTTGCACTTGCTCTGTTTCTTTAACTAAAAATTACCATCTGTATGAATGATACCTTATGAATTATTTTCTTTATCTCTACTGGAATTGGAGTTACATCAGACCATTATTTGAAAGTCAAAGTCACAGCTTAAGAATAAAGCAGAAGATTGTAAATGGTAAACCCTATACATCCTTAATTACTTTGTTGTATCTACATCATAGGATTTAAAGAGCTAAGCTGTACCTGTGTTCGTTGCAACATCAGTTTTGTGAGAGACTTTTTGAACAAGTGAATTCAAACCTGGTATAAATATGCAGAATTCTACCCAATGTCTTTACTTAGAGGTAGTTCCAGATCAGTTTTTTCCTATGATAAATTTCTCATTTTTATGAAGTACAGTAATATTTGCTGTGGTGTCATACAAAATGGTAATAAAAACACTATAAAAGTATAAGAAGCACATCTTGGCTGAAGAGTGTCTATGTTCAAAGGACGTGTAGTGCTTTTTGGTGAAAGGTGCGACAGCCATTGAGAAAATCTTTGTTAACCTTTAGAGCAAGATCATAGATACCCAAGAGTTGTTCTGTTTGTGAAATATCTACATTGTGTATATTTTATCTCATCACTCTAAAAATATATAAAACCCACACAGGCTGATAAAAGTTGCTGTGAACCAAACAAACAGGTGAAGATGTGGGAAATGCTGCCCCTCCTCAACTGCCTGCTACTGATAAAACACGTCGTCAATTTTCACAGCACGGTGACTTTGTGCTCATGATAAAAGAGATTAACTTCTGCTCTGTGGATTTTGTCTTAAAGCACAGTTTATGACTCCCTGGAATGTATCATTCCCACAATGAAGGATGTTGCTCCACCTGGGCTGGCAGCTCTCTTGGTATTTGTTGTGTACCACCGCTCCCCTGGCCTGGTGACGTTAAATAACAACGCACACAGTGGCACACAAATCAGCAGGATCATCACCGATTCTTACTGCTAAGCTGGCAAACAAAAAGAAGAAAACATGCAAGCTTCAAACAGCTTAATAAAGGGGAGCAAGTTAAAATAAATGTAAATGCAAGAGCTAGGTAGAAAAGCAGATAAATCCCCACACATTGTCAGGGAGCAAGGTGTGTGCCAGTCCATGCCAGGAGAGAAGAAAAACAGCAATTAATCAGGAACACTCAGGAATGAAGCAATGTTTCCCCCTCACCCACCTACAGCAGTAAATAATATCCTTTAAAAAATCCTCTCTCTGTTCAGAGCCTTGAACAACGTTTCTCCTATGGTTAAAAACTGCCATCACAAACTCAGGAAGGGGAAACCAAATAAGTTCCAATGTGAAACACCTGAGCGCGTTCCTTCCAAGGTGAGTATTCTTACGGAGTTCTGTGGGCTACTTATGTGTTCAAATGTGTACTCCAATATTTTTATAAACTGAAGTGTGGGTCATTCAAAGTTAAATTAGTAGTTTCTATTCCAGTAAACTCTATGTGGTTGGAAAAAGAAAGTTCAAAATATGCAGCAAAGATTTTAAATAAATGCATTTACAGCTTATGAAACACAACTCTAAACAATAATAATTTCTGTGATTCCAGCAATGATTTTCAAGGGGATGTAGCTTTAATTTTGCCTGCTATCCAGAATCAGACTGGGAGGACAGTGGGAATTTTTTTCAAATTTGACTTCAGTTGCATGAGTGGGGGCCCTTCTGTAATTTCCGAGTGACATTAAGATCCCAGTCCTTGTGTAATTGGGAACTCCTGAGATGCTGTAAAGCAGGCACAAATGTCAGTTCATCAATTTCAGCTTGACCCAAAACAAGCAACAGAAGAATCAGTCCAGACACTGTTCAGAAAAGGCTCAACACAGTAAATTTCTTATCCAAATTAACTCCTATGCTAATAAAGAAAAATGCAAACAATAGTTAGTAGTTTTAAAGGGATTCATCAATACTTAGAAAAAAAGATCGTGGTTGTCATAGGAGACATTTAAAGCATGTGGCTTCCTTTTAGCAAATAAGAGAGGGGCTTTTTTGTTACTAAATATTTAATTAGAACAGATAAAAAAATCTCTTAAAAATCTCCTTCAAGCCACTAGAGGATGAGTACTTCTCCATCAAAATAAATAGTTAAGCTGTAATGTAGCTTATCTAAGCCACACTAATAAGCTATTAGACTGGTAATACAATTCAAATCCTAGCAAGAGTAAATGAGGGAGACAGCTTGAATCCTTATTGAATACTAAGATTAGTAATTTGTTTATAGAAACCTGACTATAAAAATAGTTAAACTATGCACATTGGAACATTCATATGTATAAAAAGAAAAAACATTTCAAAAATCACTAAGTAATAAGGTATTTTCTGTTGTAAGGTTAAATATTTCCATATGAAAATAACACAAACATTGCTTATGTAGTCTGTAAAAAGCTAAGAAAACTGTGATGAAGGTATGTACAATCTGACTCAGAGCCCTGTGTTATGTCCTGCTTGGTTGGCTGCACTGGTTGACCAGCTTATTTTTATAGTTGTTATTTTCTGAAAATACCAGGCCACTCCACCAACAGAATTCATTGTCTAGTGTAGCTGTCAGCCCTGAAATCATATTTTCCAGTGCTTATCTAGAATGTGTTACTCCTAAAAAACCTCAGATACAGACCAGGATTATCGAAGCCTTTGGGGGTACAGGAACAAGTGGACAATACGGTCACTATATAACTGACTGCTCAGCCATCCTCTTTGTCAGGAAGGTCAGTCAGCAGCTCAACACCGTCAGCATGAGCCAGTTGCAGAGCTTGAGCAGAAAGATGGGTCAGGTTCGAGAGGAGAGCATTTTTTAAGATTGTCTGGTTTTGATGATTTGTTCTAGAAAATTTTTAGAGAACTGGCCAAAGCTTGTTGTTAACAAGTATCTTCAACAGCCTATGTGGAAAGGGTGAAGTCCTACAAGGCCGCAAAAGGACAAACCTTATTGAGAAGGGGGACAGAGAGAATTACAGCCCTGCTGCTTTAACAGCAAATCCCAGAGCAACCTGGGATATCTACAGGTTATTTCAGAGCACTTGGAAGTTAACAGGGAGACAAGTAGCAGCCTCTGTGGCTTATCAAGAACAAATCCTGTCAAAAGTAAATGGAGTCGGTTCGAGAGAAGCGGTCACTGCAGCGCCCGGGCCGCAGCGGCGCGGAGGCAGCAGAGGGAGCCGGAGCGGCACCGACCGCGCTGCGGGAGGGAGCGGGGCTGAGGGAGCCGGGGAGCGGAGAGAGCTCCTGAGGAGCGGGGCTGAGGGATGGAGGAGCAGAGACAGGATGCTGGGACACAATATTGTGGTCAAGCTGCTTGAGACCCTGAGGAATTTTCAGTTCAGTTAGCATCACCAGTTATTTCTGCTCGTGATAGAGCTTTTGGCCATAAATGAAGTGTGAAAGTTTACGAAAATTGTAGCCAGCAATCCTCCTGTACCTGCGATAGGGATGTGAGCTGTCGTTAGTTATGAGAAATTCAAATACTTCTCTTTTGCAGAAGCAAATGAATAGAAGGCCAAAGAACAGGGGTTATGTTTCTGCACTCTGTTAGCTGATTTACAGATCTCGTACCTCAGTTCTAGTAAGTGGTAGTAAAAAAATCCCCAGAAGACTGCCAAATACAAATCGATTTTTAAAAATCAGCCGTAGATAACCTCACCTGAGAAAACACACAGGTTCTTTGCAGTATGAGAAATGATAGGATGAATGTTAATGCTTTTCATCTGACCCTGCTTCGGTCTCAATAGAACTTTAAAGTAATCATCAGCGAATTACACTCGTGAAACAGTAAATAAGCAGCAAACGGCGATGACCCTACGAAGGAGCGTCCCTCCCCGGCTGTGTGCCGCAGGCAGGGCAGCGCTCAGTCCCGCCGGGCTCCGCTGCACGGTCACCCCGGCGCCGCGGGCAGGGGCCCGGCAGCCCGGCAGCCCTGCGGGCCGTTCGCCAACGCG